>LR812543.1:9696963-9784463 GCA_903798195.1 Danio kyathit
TAATTAGTCTTTTCTGTTTGGTCAGCTGGAGAAGAGTCTGAAGGCTCAGATCGACCAATGGGAGACGGCGCAGTGTAAAGAGTTTCGTGTGAACGGCCAGCAATTCCTGCAGTATGTGGAAGAGCAGTGGAGTCATCACCGTATTCAGAAAGAGATGGAGAAGCAGGAGCGGGTATGAATGGATAATTGAATTGACCACTTCTGGTATTGAATGACTGACGTTTCACAGAGGCATGGTTTTTTTTGTGTTGTGCAGCAAATGAAGAAAATAAAGCAGACTGAGGAGGATCTGCTGTACGGTACTGTCATCAGAACCCCGACCAAGAGAAGAATCGCAGGAACCCCGACACCTGGAAAAACACGCAAGGTATGCAGTTACGTAATATTAATAATAAACAAAAGACTCGCCATGGTTTTGATGATTGATTATCAGTAGCAGTGAAGGTAATACAGGATATTATTTTAAAGGATTTGTTTTGTTTATAGTGTATCATTTAAGTGCATATTTTACATTTTGTAGTATTTGTTTACCTTTTCTATCTAAATTATATTAATTTTTAGATATTACTAGGGCTGCATGATTTGGAGAAAAAAATCTAAATGTGATTTTTTTTTTTTTTTTTTTTTTTTCTGATCAAAATTGTTTTTTCTAATTATTTATTTGTTTATTTTTATTTATTTTTATTTTTTAATAAATGCAATTTTGTATAATTCATAAAAGAGCTCAGGTTTGGTGTGTTTTAATAGCACTAAAGAAAGACCAAGCATAATCACAAAGTACGCTACACTATGCTAATGTTTATTTAAAACCATTTTTGCCAATAAAGTTGTCAGTTGTTATGACAAATTCAGAAAATTCCTACAGTATTTTAAATTCAATTGAATAAATTATATCTATAAAATTTTATATATATGCAGTTGAAAACACATTTTACACAACTTTACATGCACTCTAAAAAAAAAAAAAAGGAACATAACCATTTTAAAAATAAAAATGTCTGATGGTAAATCATCCTCAACGTTTACTATTTTAGGTCCGTTAGGATTACCTAAATCATTTACATTTGCTAAATGCCAGAATAATTAAAGATTTTTTTTTTTTTTTTTTTTTTTTTTTTTTTGAGAATTATTATTAATTTCTAGACAGTCAAAAGTTTACATACATTTCCTTGGTATTTTTTAGCTTTGCTTTTAAACTCTATCCCCGGTTTCACAAACAAGGTTTAAGGCTAATCATGGATTAAATTGCATGTTTGAGCTGTCTTAACTGAAAATAACTTGCAGTGAGATGTCTTAAAATATGTCAGTGTCATTTTTTGTCTACAGGTGCACACTAGTAATGTATTTATCTAAGGCTGTTTTTAAAAATGTGGCTTAAATAGCCTAATTTAACTAAGGTCTAGTCCTGGCTTAAGCTAAGCCCCGTTTGTGAAACTGGGCCTATAACTTTTTGGTCAAATGTTTTGGGTATCCTTCCACAAGCTTCTCACAATAGTTTGCAGGAGTTTTGGCCCATTCCTCCTGACAGAATTGGGTGTAACTGAGTCAGATTGTTGGCTGTCTTGCTCGCACAAGCTTTTTCATCTCTGCCCACAAATATTCTATAGGATTGAGGTCAGGGCTTTGTGATGGCCACTCCAAAACATTCACTCTGTTGTCCTTAAAGCACATTTTAACTAATTTGGCAGTATGCTTAGGGTCATGGTCTGTTTGGAAGACCCATTTGTGGCCAAGTTTTAATTTCCTGGCTGATGTCTTGAGATGTTGCTTCAGTATTTCTACATAATGTTCTTTCTTCATAATACCATCTATGCTGTGAAGTGGACCAGTCCCTCCTGCAGCAAAGCAGCCCCACAACATACAACTTAGACCATGTCCTGTGGTCTGATGGAACTAACTTACCAGGAACATGTCCTGTGGTCTGATAGAACTAAGATTGAACTGTTTGGCCATAATGACCAGTGTTACATTTGGAGGACAAAGGGTAAAGCTTACAAGCCTAGAAGAAACACCATCCCAACTGTAAAGTATGGCATCATGTTGTGGGGCTGTTTTGTTGCAGGAGGGACTGGTCCACTTCACAGCATAGATGGCATCATGACATAATTATTATTATTGTGTGTGTGTGTGTGGTGTGTGTGTGTGTGTGTGTGTGTGTGGGTGTGGTGTGTGGGTGTGTGTGTTTATTTTATTTGTGTGTTAGCCCAGATATAATGCAGATAAAATAAATATGTTTTACATATACAATACTTGTAATATATTTGTAATGTGATAATGCTAGTAGCTAAATATACTAAATCACAGGTCTCAAATTTAATTACTGAAGGGCCGCAGCTCTGCACAGTTTTGGTCCAACCCTAATCAAACACAGCTGATTCAAGACTATTAAGCAGATGGGATTTGGAGGTGGTTGGAGCTAAACTATGCAGAGCTGCGGCTTTCCAGGAGTTTGAGACCATTGTATGCACTGTGCAGTGTTTTAAGATTACATCCAATTTGCTAAAAAAGTGTGTTATGCTGTGTTAAACATTATATCTAATAAAAAGCTGATTTATTTTTTTAGCTGACCTCCACCTCCAGCATGTGTAGCTCCACCCCCAACACCACACTCGCTCCATATGCCTCCCCTTCTATGAGACCGCCCCTTTCCTCCAGCAAGGTGAGTGCAGCTTTATCACAACTGGATATTTCACATTACTATAACATACAATAAATATAATGGATTAAAACTGTAAACTGCTTTGCTAGTTGAGCTCTCGAACCCCTGCTCGCGGCAGCAGAACTCCTCGCGGTCTGGAAAGGAATAAGGAGAATATTTCCCACTTGAGCGGCGCTCTACGCACAATGACCGCCAGCCCTCACAGCAACTACTCCATAACCTCCGTGGCCTCGTCCTACTCGGAGTTTGCAGTAAGTTCATTATCCTGAACTTGCAAGACGGTGCAATATTAGTCTAGACACACAGGCAGCAGATGCAATCCAGTGACCTCCGTCTGCTTATTCTGCCTTCTGTTGTAGAAGGATCAGAATCCACTGCAGCGTCCAGGTCTGTATGGCTAAAAACATCAGCTGTCTGACACTAACACACGCTCTTTCGTCTAACCCAACTAACAGAGGATGGGCTGTGTGCGCTTTAAAAAAAAAAACACTATAACTAAAATTATTTGCTTTTCATATACAGTTGAAGTCAGAATTATTAGCCCCCTGAACTATTAGCCCCCTGTTTATTCTACAACACATTTGTAAACATAATAGTTTTAGTAAGTCATTTGTAATAACTGATTTATTTTATCTTTGTCATGATGACAGTAAATAATTCAATTCATTCATTCATTCATTTTCTTGTCGGCTTTGTCCCTTGCGGGGTCGCCACAGCGGAATGAACCGCCAACTTATCCAGCACGATTTTACGCAGCGGATGCTATTAATCTTTATTTGTATAGCGCTTATACAATGTAGATTGTGTCAAAGCAGCTTCACATGGAAGATTATAGTGAATTGAAACAGTGTCAGTTCAGTTTTCAGAGATTAAGTTCATTTCAGTTTAGCTCAGTTCAGTGTGGGTTAATAATCACTACTGAGAGTCCAAACACTGAAGAGCAAATCCATCGATGCGCAGCTCTACAGATCCCGAACCATGCAAGCCAGTGGCGACAGCGGCGAGGAAAAAACTTCACCAATTGGCGAAAGCGAAGATTTAAAAAACCTCGAGAGAAACCTGGCTCAGTTGGGCACGACCAATTCCCCTATATGGCCAAACGTCTTGTGCAGAGCTGCAGTCTAGGTGCAGGAAGCTGGAAATAATATTTTACTAGATATTTTTCAAGACACTTCTATACAGCTTAAAGTGACATTTAAAGGCTTAACTAGGTTAATTAGGTTAACTAGGCAGGTTAGGGCAATTAGGCAAGTTATTGTATAGCGATGGTTTGTTCTGTACAGTTGAAAAAAAATATAGCTTAAAGGGGCTAATAATTTTGGCCTTAAAATGGTTCATAAAAATTTGAAACTGCTTTTATTCTAGCTGAAATAAAAAATAAGACTTTTTCCAGAAGAAAAAATATTATCAGACATACTGTGAAAATTTCGTTACTCTGTTAATTATTATTATTATTTTATATTATATATTTATTTATTTATTTTTCTATAATTTTTAAAATACATTTTTAAATAAAGTAAATAAATAATTAAATAAAAATAAATAAATAAAAAAATTAATTAATTCATTAATTTTTTTATTTAATTAATTTTTTATTTTTAATCTTATTTATATATATTTATATATATATATATATATAATATATTTATTTTTTATTATTTTTATTAATTAATAATTATTAATTATTTATTTTTATTAAAAAAATTTTTTAAATAATTATTAATTTTATTTAGTTATTGATGTAATTGTTTTATTCATATTTATTATTATTTATTTTTTATGTAATTTATATTTTTATTTGATTATGTAATTGTTTATATTTTTTATTTTTATTTTTTATTTTTTTTACATTTTTTATGAAGACATGGTAAAAAGTATACTCATGTTGAGTACAGGGTAATGAAATGCAAAATTAAATGTATATTAACGAAATTAAATGTAAAAACAAAAATTACTCCCCTATTTAATGTTGTTTTTGTCCTGTCAAACTCAAAATAAGCTATTTTAAGAATGTTTGAAATGGGTTGCCATTGACATGCATGGTAGGAAGAAATACCTTAGTAATCATCAATGGCTTTCAGTTTTCAACATTTATTAAAATATCTTGGGTGTTTAAAAGAGAAAAGAAACTGGAATGGGTTTGGAAAAAGTGAAGGCTGAGTAAATAATGACCGTTTTAATGTTGGGTGAGCTGTCTCTTTTAAATGTAGTCAGATTATATCTGTGGTCATTTAGGTTTATTCATTCATTCATTCTTTTTGGCTTAGTCCCTTTATTAATTTAGGGTCGCCACAGCGGAATGAACCGCCAACTTATCCAGCATATGTTTTACGCAGCGGATGCCCTTGCAGCTGCAACCCATCTCTGAGAAACATCCACACACCCTCATTCACACTCATACACTACGGACAATTTAGCCTACTCAATTCACCTATAGCATGTCTTTGGACTGTGAGGGAAACCAGAGCACCTGGAGGAAACCCACAGCAACACGGGGAGAACATGCAAACTCCATACAGAAATGCCAACTGACCCAGCGAGGCTCGATCCAGCGACCTCATTTGGGTTTATTGATATGAAGTATTTTCTGTCTGTCTTGATTAACTTAATTATACACATTGAATTACATTTGTGCTATTTTTTTAATGAAATATTCATTTAGATGTGTAGAAACTGGTGTCTTCTATGAGTTTTCCATGTTTTTATTTCTGAATTCAGAATTGTGAGATATAAACAGAATTCTGAGAAATTAACATTTTTCATCCCTTTGAGTTGCAGAATTAAAAACCAAATGACGTGTTTATATCCTGCAACGCTGATTTTCTTAAACGTAATCTCTCACTAATACATTTTATATGCTTTCTTACAATTTATCCCCAACCCAATTTTTTTAAATTCATCCATGCTAACCATCCATTTTCTGATAATCTTTGTTCTGTTGAAGAAAACTATGGCTTGTCTAAAATCGCCTACTACTTGAGTAGGTACTACATTTATTGAATTTGAATTTACTACACGACCATTGGACAAGTGCGCTCTCTATAGTATAAATGGAGTTTGAATGTACTACATCCATTATGTGTCATCATGTGACTTACACATGTCAGTTGCGTAGTTTTGCATTATGGGTTAGCATAGGATTGCGCACTTCAGAATCTTGCCGGAAGTAGTAGGTAACCTGGGCACTTCTCTCATAGTATGTTTGAATTCATAGTATTCGAAAAACACTGTTTTTCACATACTATATCGTAGGGAAGTAAACGATTTTTGGATGCAGCCTATATGTTGTCATAAGTGGGGTTAAATTAACAGGGGAACTGTTCCTTTAAGACATGATGAAACATGTCAAACAGTATGACTTGATGTCTGTTGTGTTTGTTTCTGCAGCGGGAGCTCTCGAACGCTAAATCCACAGTCAAGACTGGACTTCTGAACTCCACCATCACACACTAAAGCAGCTCGGGCATCAATGAAGACAAAAAAAGCTTTTATGCAAATACTGAATGTAAACACTTTGAATTTGTTGCAGATTTGTACATATTTTAGCTCTGCTTTTTTAATATTTTTCTTTTTTTTAATTAGTTTTTCCCCTTTATTTAAACCTTCGTTTTGACTTTTGAACGAATGATTTTCTCTTTGAATTTAACTACATGTAAGTTTTTCTAAAAACTCTCTCAACACTGATCTTGATTCCTTTTTTTTTTAATCTTTAATACTCTAAAATCACGAGGGCGTTTTAAATCTTATTCTCTGTATTTGCACAGCAACACTGTTTACTTGGCATCGCTCACCATGGTGGATGGCATTCTGTAAATAAATGTGTTTTCATGGGGACACGGTGTACTCCGGAAGTCTGATTCATTTAGTATTATTCATCTCTTATACGTGAACACTTAATATGTTTATTTTGATAAAGTGTGAGACCGTTTCTGAAGCACTCTTAATTCATCACAGTCGTAAACCTTTGTAGTGCGCAGTGTTTACTGCAGCTTGATGGAAATGAGCGTACTGTGTTTTCATTTAAGGCCACTTGGGGGCGTCAGAGAGATGCTTGATATTAATATACTTGGACATGTACATCGGTTATTATTGGTCTTTTGACGCATTTATCATTTGTTCTGTTTAAAATTCTAAACTAAATAGATCTATTAGACTTTGTTCTGTTTTCTATTGTTAGTTATGATTTATCATTTATTTTTCGATAAATCTATTGATATTGTTCATCCTGTTCCATGTTGTTACGCCTCATATATTCTGTTGCCCCATATTGTTCTGTAGTTTGTTTTGCTTCTGTCGTTTGCTGTGAACTATCTGTGATCTGTCCATCTATAAATCAATAGATCTACTGTTTGATCTGTTCCATCTGTTTACATTTGGTCATTCAGCAGATGCTTTGGTCCAAATCGACTTAAGCCGAAGTCACACTAGAGTTTGAGCTTGCGAAATTCTGTCGCACGGCGCTGCGAAAAGGGGCGGGATTAAACAAGATGATTAGACATTTAAAAAAGCGAGCGATTGCTCCATGTTTTAAATTTCGGTAACACTTTACAATAACAGTACATGAATAATGATGATTAATATGTAAACTAAACATTACTTTATTATGAATTAATGATGAGTTAAGGTATGCACTAATCATGAACTAACTTGAACTACAACATGAGTCACATGAGTTCATGTGTGAATATCGGCTACCTTAATTACTTGTTAGTACATGTTGTTATTTAATGTGTTAATTAACATTTAAGTTTAAGCTAAATGTAACCAACATGAACTCATGAGCTGTTAATGTATAATTATGTCATGACTTTACTTGGAGGGGCACATCATCATTAACTCTCTTAACTACTCATGAACTCCTGTTCATGCTGATGTTGACAGAACACTTTCTTATGGTATTCATTGTAAACTGACTAGTTGGACGTGCATGAGGAGTTCATGAGTAGTTAAGAATGGGTTAATGATGATGTGCCCCTTCAAGTAAAGTCACAACATAATTATATATTAACATATCATGAGTTCATGATGGTTAAATTAAGCATAAACTAATGTGGTAATTAATACATTATAACAAACAATCATGTACTAACAAGTAATTAAGGTAGCCGATATTCACACATGAACTCATGTGACTCATGTTGTAGTTCAAGTTAGTTCATGATTAGTGCATACATTAACTCATCATTAATTCATAATAAAGTAACGTTTAGTTTACATATTAATACATCATTATTCATGTACTGTTATTATAAAGTGTTACCTAAATTTCTGTTCAGAGAGGTCATGTTTTGATCCTGGATTGATCTCACGCAGTCAAGTGATGCGATTTCGCAGGTCAGAGTTCACCAAGCTTGAACTTTGCACTGCAGCAACCTGCAAAACTCAACGCATGACCCTGCGTTTCCGGTCTGACGCATTCGCGTGCGACAGAATAGAAGTCTATGAGGAGTAAAGTTCAGTGTGACCGCGGCTTTACAATTGAGGCTTTCAGCGAGGCAATACACACTAGAAGTGCTAATTCTACAGAGGAACTGTTAGTGCTTCGAGAATTAAGTGCTAGAGTAAAGGCCCGTTCACACCCGGATGCTTTTTGCTTGCCTTTTCTGGCAACGATTAACGCCTCGTGACTAAAAAGGGCAAGGGGCAATGTGATCATGCACACAAACGCGCAAAACACCAGCCGTAATTTTTAAAGAAACGCCTCATGCTCTTTTTTTTTTTTGTTTCCGGGAGTTTTTTGGGAGACAGAACAAAACGGGAGATGGGTCTAAAAATACGGGAGACTCCTGGGGAAAACGGGAGTGTTTGCAGGTATGCTCCCACTGGGGTACGTCACAAAAGCCTGACGTAACTCGTTTAATTAATTATATATTAATATTAATATTTAATATAATTGATCTCTGTCAGCTAAAGTTAAACTTTTTAAATATGTAATACCTCTTGCTCTTGTGGCATTGAATCAAGAAAGTGGGGGAAAAAAAATACCATTTAACACAGAGACGAAATAATAATAATAATGGTTAATATAAGCTAGTAATAATGGTGGAAATGTTCAGTACATCTTTATTGTAGAAAAAAAAAATCGAAAACTGTCTAGTGTGATAACTACCCCTTCTCATTCGTGCGCGCGCGCGTGTGTTGGTGCTGAAGTTGCATTGCAGGGGTGGGACTCCTGCATTCAGATCTTCATCATGCGCAGAGGAAAACCCAGACTCACTTCAGATCTGATCTGAACACGCGATCGGATCCCGCTCGCGCATCTGAAGCTCCAATGCGCGTTAATTGATGGATGAAAGTGTGTGTGAGCAGGAGAGGGAGAAACAGACACTGCTGAAGGTAAGAACACTCAGAAACGTCATGATCCCGGGTTTATGAGCGCGCATGTTTTACGTGCATATGCTTACATACGCCGCGAGTTTGCTGTCAGATGTGCTCGTGTTTAAATAATGAGGTGTTGTTCTGACGCATTCGTGTGGGTTATTTGTCATGCAATGTTGCGCCTGTTGGTCTCTGCTCGATGTGGGACTGGAAGTTCGGGCCCGTTCACGTGCTGATGCAGTGCGCGTGCCCGCGGCTCGGGGGGTTGTCATGGAGATCATGATGGACCCTCCTTTGATTGGGGATATTAATTTAACACCCAAGAGTGAATTAAAACACAGCAGCCCGCGAGAAACAGCTGGGAAATGACGACACCGGTCTGTTGTTTGTTCCATGTGTGTGATATGCACTTTTGTGTGTATTTTGTTTGTTGTGAGGCAGTTGTGTGTGTGTGTATGTGTTTTATGAAGTCATGTTAACGTGCCATATTGGATATGCCATTACCGTAGTATTATTTTCTTACGTACCATACTAATTTAGTGGTTTTTAATGCTATTTAGAAACGGGACATCAAAACAATATTTACATACATCATGGTAATACTATTTTTGTCATTTATCATAATAATACTATGATTTCTTGAATATATATGACGATAAGCTATGTTTACCATGGAAGATGGTATTTTCTAGATATTGGCACAGTAATTGTGTGTTATTTCAATGTTATTTAGACATGAGACAATGAAAGAGTATTTGGACATCTAAGTAATACCATGTTTTTTTTTTGGCCATTTATCAATAATACTATGATTTCTTGGATAATATGACGATAAGCTGTGTTTACCATGGAAGATATGTGGCACTATTAGATTTGTGGCACAGTAATTGTGTGTTATTTCAATGTTATTTAGACATGAGACATTGAAACAGTATTTACAGACATAGTAATACCATTATTTTTGTCATTTATCATAATAATACTATGATTTGTTGGATATATATATGACGTTAAGCTATGTTTACTATAGAAGATGGCATTTTTAGATATGTGGCACAGTAATTGTGTGTTATTTAAGTGTTATTTAGACACGATACATTGAAACAGTATTTGGACATCTAAGTAATACCATGTTTTTTTGTCATTTATCATAATAATACTATGATTTCTTGGATAGATATCACCATAAGCTATGTTTACCATGGAAGATGATGTTTTTTTTAAACTCAATCTCATGGCAATTGGTAACTTTTTGATTTAGTGGCTAATTCGTATGAATTCGTACAATTTAGTACGATTTGCTCATCACCCAATGGTGGTTGGGTTTAGTGGCGAGGTTGGGTGCCACGCCTCCTTTTTAAATCGGACATTTTCGTAGGACTAAACTACGAATTCGTTTGAATTAGCCACTAAACTGACAAAACGTAAAATACTTACGTTTTCTCATGAGATCAGACTGTATTTTTAGATGTAACTTAGACACGGGACATCAAAACAATATTCACATACATCATAGTAACACCATTTGTTTGTCATTTATCATAATTACTATGATTTCTTGGATATATATGACGATAAACTGTGTTTACCATGGAAGATGGTATTTTTAGATACGTGGCACAGTAATTGTGTGCTATTTCAATGTTATTTAGACATGAGACATTGAAACAGTATTTACAGACATAGTAATACCATTATTTTTGTCATTTATCATAATAATACTATGATTTCTTGGATATATATATGACGTTAAGCTATGTTTACTATAGAAGATGGCATTTTTAGATATGTGGCACAGTAATTGTGTGTTATTTAAGTGTTATTTAGACACGATACATTGAAACGGTATTTGGACATCTAAGTAATACCATGTTTTTTTTTTTGGCCATTTATCATAATAATATGGTTTCTTGGATAGATATCACCATAAGCTATGTTTACCATGGAAGATGATGTTTTTTTAACACTTAATCTCATGGCAATTGGTAACTTTTGATTTAGTGGCTAATTCGTATGAATTCGTACAATCTATTTCGTACAATTTAGTACGATTTGCTCATCACCCAATGGTGGTTGGGTTTAGTGGCGAAGTTGGGTGCCACGCCTCCTTTTTAAATCGTACATTTTGTAGGACTACGAATTCGTTTGAATTAGCCACTAAACTGACAAAACGTAAAATACTTACGTTTTCTCATGAGATCAGACTGTTTTTTAGATGTTATTTAGACACGGGACATCAAAACAATATTCACATACATCATAGTAACACCATTTGTTTGTCATTTATCATAATAATACGATGATTTCTTGGATATATGACGATAAGCTGTGTTTACCATGGAAGATGGCATTTTTAGATGTGGCACAGTAATTTTGTGTTATTTCAATGTTATTTAGACATCTAAGTAATACCATGGCTTTTTTTTTTGACCATTTATCATATGTTTATTTATCCATGTTTACCATGGAAGATGGTATTTTTCAACACAATCTCATGGCAATTCGTAACTTTTCGATTTAGTGGCTTATTCGTATGAATTCGTACAATCTATTTCATACAATTTAGTATGATTTGCTCATCACCCAATGGGTGCAACACCTCCTTTTTAAAATAGTGCATTTTCGTAGGACTAAACTCAAACGAATTCATACACATTAGCCACTAAACTGACAAAACATAAAATACTTACGTTCTCGTGATATCAGACTGTATTTTTAGATACGTGGCACAGTAATTGTGTGGTATTTTAATGTTATTTAGACACGAGACAATGAAACAGTATTTAGACATCATAGTAACACCATTTGTTTGTCATTTATCATAATAATACTATGATTTCTTGGATAGATATGACGATAAGCTATGTTTTACCATGGAATATGGTATTTTTAGATATGTGGCACAGTAATTGTGTGTTATTTCAATGTTATTTCGACATGATACATCAAAATATTTACATACATATAGTAGCACCATGTTTTTTGCCATTTATCATAATAATACTATGAATTCTTGGATGGATATGACGATCAGCTACACTGTAAAAAATGCAGTGTTCCACACAATTCATTCACGTTGTCCCAACACAAATTAAGTTAACTTAACACTTTTAACAAATTTATGTGGATTGAACATAAGAAAATTAAGTTGTCCCAATGAAATCTCAAGAATTGTGTTATTTCAGCTCATTTAAATAAGTAGTTTGAACGAGAAAAAAAAAAAAAAAAAACATTTGAGTGTATGTTTACCATGAAAGATGATATTTTTCAACACAATCTCACGGCAATTCGTAACTTTTGATTTAAAGGCTAATTTGTATAAATTTGTATGATCTAATTTATCCAGTTTAGTACGCTTTGCTCATCACCCAACGACAGTTGGGTTTAGGGACGGGGTGCGCCACGCCTCTTTTTTAAAATCGTACATTTTTATACGACTGAACTCGTAAGAATTAAGAATTATTTTCTCAGATATTTGGCACAGTAATTGTGTGTTATTTCAATGTTATTTAGACACTGGACATCAAAACAATATTTACATACATCATAGTAACACTATTATTTGTCATTTATCATAATAATACTATGATTTCTTGAATATATATGACGATAAGCTATGTTTACCATGAAAGATGGTATTTGTAGATATGTGGCACAGTAATTGTGTGTTATTTAAGTGTAATTTAGACATGAGACATGTTAATGCCATGTTTTAACATGGTGCCGCCATGGTAATACTGTGGTATTTTAACTTTTTTATGTATAAGCTAAACCTTAATTCGTTTACAAGAAAAAACACTGTGAACCGATGGTACTTTGTTAATAGGATTTGATTTTGGTCATCTATCATACCATGTAGTAGTACCACATTGTTTGTTTCTGAATCTACCACAGCAATACCATGGATATACATATTGGATATGTACATATGTTAATACCATGGTATTGTTTTGGGATATGTTACCATAGTAATTTTCTTGGGTCTCAGTTATTTTGGCATGGGACAACATTTACATGGTAATACCACAGTTTATTGCATGGGTATGATAATAAGCCTCGTTTGGTTTAAATATATACCATGGTATTTTAACAATAATTTAAAAGCATCATGTTATTTCACTTGCAACAAATACCACATTAATACCACGTTTTATCAGACATTGTGCTATGTTAGTGGGATTTTGGACAGGCTATGTTTCTTGGTGAATTTACCACAGTAATACTATGGATATACATATTGGATATGTACATATGTTACTGTTTTGCATATGTACCATAGTAATTTTCTGGGATGTCAAGGTATTTAGCATGGGACATGTCAACCACATTTACATGGTAATACCACCATTTACTGGATGGGTATGATAATAAAGCTGGTTTGGTTTAATACCATGGTATTTTTGCATGTATAGCACCATAGTGACGTATTTTAACATATATCTGAAGCCTCATGTTATTCCACTTGAAACAAGTACCACAGTAATACCACGTTTTATCAGACATTGTGTTATGTTAATGGGATTTGGACAGGCTATGTTTTTTGTTGAATTTACCACAGTAATACTATGGATATACATATTGGATATGTACATATGTTACTGTTTTCACATATGTACCATAGTAATTTTCTGGGATGTCAAGGTATTTTAGCATGGGACATGTTAACAACATGATAATACCCACCATTTATTAGATGGGTATGATAGTAACGCCTTGCTTGGTTTAATACCATGGTATTTTTGCATATAGCACCATAGTGAGGTATATTTTAACATATATCTGAAAGCATCATGTTATTCCACTTGCCAACAAGTACCACAGTAATACCACGTTTTATCAGACATTGTGCTATGTTAGTGGGATTTTGGACAGGCTATGTTTCTTGGTGAATTTACCACAGTAATACTATGATTTCTGATATTTTGAATTGAATCAAAGCCATTTTTATTTTCTTTGTGTGTTTGTGTGTGTGGTTTGTAAATGAAGCTACCATGTTTTTATTCTATATGCTAATCCCATGTTGTTTGTTTGGATATGCACCATAGCAGAATTATAATATTATTTAGACACTGGTTTTTACTGCTCATTTGTTTATATGTATCATGCTAATACCATGATTTTAGTACAGTACTATTGTTCTTAGACAGGCATGATAATAAAGCCTAGCTGTACGGCTTAATTTATGAGAATTAATGTTTGTAATATATGTCACTCACTGTGTTTTTTCCCTCCGGAGGGGTTTCATCCTGCAGACAGCCTCTCTTGAGTCACTGGCGTTTCAGTGAAAGTGTTATTATGAGTCATTCTGGAGATTAAAAGCACGGCTGATTTATTAGCGCTCGCCTCCTCCAGTCCCGCATGAGAGTAGCTGACAGTGCAGCTCCAGATCACGGCCACTATTTCACCCGCTCTGGGAAAACAATCATATCTGAATGATCAGCGCCACAGGAGCGTTTTAAAAGCATCTTGATCTGCTCGGCTGATTTAGTCTGGTTTGCAGATGGCTGCTGCTGCTGGAATTTCAGTGCTTTCACTAGAAAATCAATTCGTTTTCCAGGTTTTTTAGATGCTCCTTCCAGAATGTTAAGCTCTGATGTTTGAAGGGAATTCTTTCTTCATGGTACAGAGATTTATCCAGAATGTTCCCATACACAGTGAATGACCTAAACAGAAAAATGCAAGTTTTAATTTAGTATTGTTCACAGTAGGCCTTTTACAATAAACAATATATTGATTTATCGCACAACACATCATTTTTGGTGATGCAATATATATATATACAGGGGTTAAAGTAAAAAATAATCCTGAGCCGGATTTTTTTTTGCGGGGTGGGGGGTCAATTATTGACAATTTAATTGAATTATTGTTAATAAAGTACAAGAGCTTAAAGTGCTTAAAAAAACCGGTAAACTGAGACTGAGATAGACTCTCTTCAATGATTATGCTTTGCACCATTTATTTAAAATGTCAAATAAAGAGTTTTCTTCTAAACAATAACAAGTGCTTAAAGTGCTTAAATAACAAGTGCTCAAAAAGCAAAGTCCTGCAAACTCTTTATTTTTAAGACATTTGGTTATTATTCTCAAAACCTCTGTCAACATTTTTAATAAAAGTCATTAGATTAAAGATTATGTCTTATGATTATGACTTAATTCCTCCGTCTCACTCGCGGTTCATGTGCGTGCGCTGTGTGTGATGAAAGAAAATGACAAGAACCTCAAGGCTCATGTTGACTTTTTGTATAACAATTTTGTTGTTTACATATGATTTTGCACTAATTTGCATACATGTTTTATAAGCTGTAAAATGAAAGCCTCAGTTTGGTGCGAAGTTATCATTATGCAAAAATCAAGAAAATCTTTGGATTTGTTTGATTCGTAGATTATGTAGGCTATTTAAATCTGATATTATATAAGAACTATTAATAACTGTAATTTTCCAAATGGAAAAAGGTTTGATTTGTTGGGTTGTACACTAAATCATTAATAGCAATGTTTGTTAAGTTTATGACGCAGCTGTTGGTTTACATCAACTCATCTGTGCCAAACTGTGACCAGAAATATTCATCCTTCATTTAGCTTCTTTGGCAAAATACGTCTGTAGGACACGTGTGTTTGCAAGTGTTACTGTCCCGCGAGTTTAACAAATATTTGTTGCACATTTAGGGGCCGTCACAAAGAGCACGCCTTTCCGTTCCAAAAATGCGAGGCGCACCACACCGCACTGCCTTTTATGCTGACAGGGAAAAAACAAGAAGCGCCGTGCTCTTTTGTATGTCACTTGGAAACAACTGAATCAGCAGACCCGTATTGTGCGCGAGTCGTGTTGCTGTCGATGTTATAATTGTAATTTTTAATAATATTGTGATATTCATGATCTGTAAAGTAATACAGCTCTGGATAACTTGAAACAGCGACCACAAGTCTCTCCTCCCTCATTAAAAGTTCGCCATAATCGCCTTGACAACACAAACCCTGCTGTCGCCTCAACAGAAATCCTGCAGTGCAAAATGACGCGACTGATGTAACACGCTTTCGAGCACACAGCAAAACATGAGGCGTATAAGCAGAGCGTAAAACACTCGCAGCCGTTAGTAAACCATTCAACAGATGCCCCTCTCATCGTAAAAAGCATGTTCGCTGTGATCGGCCCCTTATGCAGCCAAACTTTAAAAATATATAAAATAACACTTTTTAATCGTTTCACTGATACCATTAATCGATTACAAACGCACCCTTTCGGTAATGGTTAATCAATTATTTTGAGCATCCCTAATTAAACCGCATGCGCAGGCTCTAAAATATTTTTTTCCCCTCACGGCCGCAAGCCGGAGATCCAGCACG
The DNA here is from genome assembly GCA_903798195.1 of Danio kyathit. Classification (NCBI taxonomy): domain Eukaryota; kingdom Metazoa; phylum Chordata; class Actinopteri; order Cypriniformes; family Danionidae; genus Danio; species Danio kyathit. The sequence goes on from LR812543.1 coordinate 9,713,284, forward strand.
GTGCTGGAATACTTTAAGCCCTGTATATATCGTTACTTTTTATCTTGCACTTTTTTGTTAACATTTATTATTATTTATTAATTTAGGATGTGCGTTTTCACATTCTGATTCCAATGCCTAATTATTCAACTGTTAAAATGACTATAATTAAATGAAATAATCCTAAGATTAAAATATGATGTGTTCTTTGGAAGACTGTACTTGCATAATATCTGGCATTACATAATGAGTAGCATAAAATGGTCCTAAAATGACAATAATATCGTTTATCACGATATATTTTGGTGCAATATATCGTACAACAAAACAAGATATCATGACAGGCCTAGTTCAGAGCATTTTGGCTTTGAGCCAAAGATAAGACTTCCACATCAAATTAGCTTTACAAATGTGAATTTATAAATATATTAAGCACACAATAATGCAATTAAATCATCTAATGTTTCAAAAATGTTAATAAAAGCACAGTAATTTTTTGTATAATGATTGATTATTAGACTGAACTGCATTTTAGTGTGACTTCTGTCAACCATAGACTTTATATACTTTATAGACTTTATATAGACCTAAAAGTATTTTTGTTCAGAAAACATTAAAATGAATACATCATTTTTTTAAATGTACATTTTTGCATATAAGCAAGTTTATTCTAATAGCACATTTCATACTAGGGCTGAACAATATTGGAAAAAAATCAAACATTGTGATATTTTTTATTATTTCGCAATATACGTTACTATAAGAACACAATTTCACCAGATGCCTTAATATCTCTATTTGGAAAGAATTTATAATGTTAGATTGACTGGGATGATCTATATGATCTATAAATACAATCAAGGAAAAGATACAATTGAAATAAAATACTGTTAAACAGTATTCAAGTACAGTAATTGAATAATAAAAATAATTCAATAAAATTAATCGTTATTAAAGTCACAAATAGTGCAATTTCTTATGCCTGAATGCTTTTTAATCATTATACAATCACAGGCATCAGAAACACATGCAAATGACATTGCGATATCGTTGCTGAATTGATATATTGTGCAGCCCTATTTCATACACAATGGTAATTCAAACTAGGGCTGGGCCGATAAACGATATTATATCGAATCGCGATTAAATTTATGTCGATAACAATGATAAGCTCTGGACTTTTTTTTACTTTATATTGATCTAAGAGCCAATCACACAGCAGAAATGTGCAACAATGGGAATCTAGAAGTGTGTTGATATTAGAGATGCACCGAATTTTTGGCCACCGAACAATGATCAGCTGAAAATGTTGTCATTTAATGGAGCCTCTAATTTTTGTGGCTTCAGTCATTGTTAGGTATTCTTTTAAATCTGGAAGCATTAACAATTTATATCAAAATATATATCGTTATCGTTTTAATATGGAAAATAATTATCAAGATTGCGTTTTTGCCCTAATTCAAAGTGCTTTACGTAAACAATAATAAAAGAAGCAAGTATAAGAACTAAAAACAAAGAATAAAAATGATTAAAAACTGATATAAATGTTTTAAAACAGGTATTAAAGGAATGAAAACGGAAAAATAAATAGTCTAAGCATTATTCAGTTTAATAAAGCTTAAATTTAAGATCTATTTTTATGTCTTTTCTCAATATTATTTTGCCTGATACATCACTTTAAAGCCTTTACGTCTGGAACATAAAGACATTAACCTGTCTGCAGCCACGTCAATCTTATTACACTAATGGCGTCTTCAAAAAAAAGCGATCAGCTGTTTTTCCGTCCAATCTTAAAAGCAAGAAACTCAAATTGAAGGAAAGAAAGCAAAGCTCAGGATCTCAGCTCTGCGTGATTCATTGTTTATCAAGATGAAGGTTTACAGCTCACCAGTGAATGTGCCATTTGGGAAATTATTTTGGGATATTGGCTTCAGCGTCCAGACAGAGCGCACTGTTCCAACTCTGTGTGTGTGTGTGTGTGTGTCCATCTGTGCTCTTGTTGTTCATTACAGACCAAGCGTGGGCTGTTACACACACACTAGAGCTGTTGATATTCCTGACACCGCCGCTTCAACACATATTCATTACATATTCGGTTTCACAGCAGACTTGTCAAAGCCACAGCGCCCCGAATCATAACCCTGCGGGCGGATGAGCATTTCAGCTCTGGCGTCTCTGATGCTTTAATTGGGCTGTTGTCATAACCGTCTTCTCTTCGTTCCCACTTCTTCTTCATCTTAATCCCCGGTGTGACTCACAGCAAACACGCCTCTCACTTTCTCTCCTTTTAGACCCAAACTTGACTTTCTCCTGTCTGAAGTCTTTCTCTTTCTCAGGTTTGAAGGATTGAAACTTTAGCAAAGTACCCGTTTACCATGGCAACCATTGCATTTAATCATAAATACCTTAGATACTGCAGTTACTATATTAAAACTGTGGTACTTGCGATTAGTCATCACTGTGTCAATAATATTTCAGTTTTTCTACTTCAGAACTGATTGTATTTACTAGTATATTACTAATGTAAGTTATGATTTTGGGTGGCACGGTGGCTCAGTGGTTAGCACTGTCACCTCACAGCAAGAAGGTCGCTGGTTTGAGTCCCAGCCAGGCCAGTTGGCATTTCTGTGTGGAGTCTGCATGCTCAAAGACATGCGCTATAGATGAATTGAATGAACTAAATTGGCCGTAGTGTATGAGTAGTGTGTGAATGGGACCGTGTTTCCCAGTACTGGGTTGCGGCTGGAAGGGCATCGCTGTTGTAAATGCCCACAAACATTGTATGACCATGGTATTTTCAAAATCATAACTCATTCATTTATTTTCCTTTGGAAAAACATATGCTGGAATAGTTGGCGGTTCATTCCACTGTGGTGACCCCTGATTAATAACTAATGAGTTATGATTTTGAAAATACCATGGTCATACAATGTTTGTGGGCATTTACAACAGTAATATCATGATTTTATTGATAGATACGCAATATTGTATCGCTGTTTTTATTAATGTTATCATTGTAATAACATTGTACTGTACTATAGATTGATATTTCAATGTTATTTGGACGTTTACTGTTAATATCATGTTATTTTGGGTGGCATATACATAATAAGCTGTGATTGTGTAGGTACAAGGATCATGTTTTATTGGTGTGTACCATGGTACTACTATGTTTTTATTGGATATGTGCATATGCTTTTGGTGATGACAGCTTAAAGACGCCTCTCATGGAGAATGAAGTCGCATGCATTGCTCAGGTGTGAGTTTTTCACAGACTTCATTCATTCATTCATTCATTTTCTTTTCGGCTTAGTCCCTTTATTAATCTGCGGTCGTCACAGCGGAATGCACCGCCAACTTATCCAGCATATGTTTTACGCAGTGGATGCCCTTCCAGCTGCAACCCATCACTGGGAAACATCCACACACACCCATTCACACTCATACACTACGGACAATTTGGACTTCCTAGTTGGACTTGTGGCGGAAACCGGAGCACCCGGAGGAAACCTACGCAAACACGGGGAGAACATGTAAACTCTACACAGAAATGCCAACTGACACAGCCGAGGCTCGAACCAGTGACCTTCTTGCTGTGAGGTGATCGTGCTACCCACTGCGCCACCGTGCAGCCTTTACAGACTTCAACAGAGTGTAAAAATCTTGATGGTTCTGTGAGTTTCGTCTATCAAATCTGATCTTTATTTTGTATTCTCTATTGGATTCAAGTCAGGTGATTGGCTGGGCCGTTCTACAGCTTGATTTTCTTTCTCTGAAAGCATTTGAGAGTTTTCTTGGCTGTGTTTTGGCTCATTGTCTTGCTGAAATGTCCACTCTGGTTTCATCTTCATCATCCTGCTAATGTAGATGTTGGACTGAAGCAGCTGATATACATTTACACTGATGAAGGGCAGAGGGTTGCTGAATAACTTATGAGAGATTTCAGCTGCTGTCTGGGCTTTCACTGCCTTTCTACACCTTCCTTTCTTCATGTGTTCAACACTTTTTCCCTGTGTCAATTCATTTTATTACAAACTTCATTTGTAAACTAATTAATGTTGTTTTCTTTGCGTGTATGGATTTCTTTGGTTGTTTCCAACATCTGGTGAACATTTCAAGTCAAAAGCACCTTTAGAAATAAGTTTTATGAGAAAAATGATGATGTGTTCAATACAACCAAACTGTTAATTTTGGAAGTATACTATTGTAATAATATGTGAATTTAATTTAGGCATGATTTTAGATTTTGGACTTGTGTCATAGTAGTATTTACTACAGTACTTTTAATACCATGGTGTTTTTGGATATTTACTTTGGATAACCTCCTAGGGCTTTAGTGTCCACATACGTGGACAGCACATTTTAGCTCTTAAGTGGCTAACCTCTTAAACCTCTTAAGGTGTTTTTTACATGCCTTTTTTATTTCTCTTTGCTATTTGGGCTCTTTGGAACCTAATCAGAATAAAATCTAAGTATCATCTTTTGATATGATGTCCATATATGTTGACTCGTGGTCCAAATTTACATAAAACACTTTTTCCTTTTTTAATGCATATATAACATAGAATTTTTTTTACTTGCTTTGACTATCAGAGAGTAAAAACAACAGTTTTTTCCTATTTTGGACAGTAAAAATAGTGTTTGGGACATTTCATATATTACAAAACAAGTTGCCGGATAACATTGTATGCGTGTAACAAAATATAAAACATTCAAAGTGTTTTAAATAGTACTCTGGGGTATTTGTAATGTTATTTGTTGATCCATATTTGTATATCAATTATTATTTACATTATTTCATAATAAGTTCATGTTTTTCAGGTCTTTTTAAATACTAATGTTTTGTTTGTTTTTTGTTTGTTTTTATGAATGTATGATTATATTGCTAGTATTTTTTTTATAATTTTTATATAACAAAATTTTTATATAATAAAAAATAATAGTATTTTTTATGATTATATTGCCAGAGTATTATACACTGTAATTGATTCTAATTTAAAGTCATGGTACGTTTGAATAACTATATTACTTATTCAAAAGTACCATGACTTTCAACTAGAATCAATTTCTGATTTTTTTTTTTTTTTTATCCAATTTCTGACCTCTCTGTGTCCTGTGCTGTGTGTTTCAGGTGGCACTATGTCTGTACAGGGTCAGGATATTTCTGAATATCATCTGAGCGGTGAGCAGCCATCATTTATAAATGTTTTTATTTCATACGAGTGTTTCTCTAAGTGAGTTTCTCACTGTGTTGTGTGTGTTTTTGTGTGTCCAGTGGTGCTGAACCCGCCGGGATGGGAGGTGTGTTTGTTTGTGTTCGGGTTTCTGGTTCTAGTTGCTGTGGTTATAGTGAATCTGTGGAGATTATATAAATCCGGCACCTTCCCGACTCCCTCTCCATTCCCAAACTTTCACTACCGCTACCTGCAGGAGAAATATGGCTCTTCCCACTCCGAGATCAGACAGAAGGTGAGCAAACAGTACTTTAAAATTGAGTTAAGTTTGCTGAAATCAAACTGAGGTCTGCAAGAGGTCAGAAGGAGAGAAAAAACACTCAAAACAAATATATCTATATTTACTTTCTATATAACAGTTGAAGTCAAAATGATTCGCCCTCCTGTTTTTTTTTTCTAATATTTCCCAAATGATGTTTAACAGAGCAAGGAATTTTTCACAATATTTGCTATAATATTTTTTCTTCTGGAGAAAGTCTTATTTCTTTAAGTTGGGCTGGAATGAAAGCAGTTTTTAATATATTTTTAACTATTTTAAGGACAATATTATTAGTCCCCTTGAGAATTATTTTTGTCTGATTGTCTACAGAACAAACCACTCTTACAGAATTACTTGCCTAGTTAACCTAATTAACCTAGTTGAGCCTTTAAATTGCATTTATTCATATATATAATTGCAATATTAAATTAGAAATATAAAATCTGTCAGCGCAATAGCCTAGTGGTTATGATGCAGGGGCTCATATGATGCAGTAGCACGTCAGGGCGTCCCGAGTTCGAATCCTGGCTCGAGGACATTTCCCAACCCTATCCCCCCTCATTCTCTCCCACTTCGCTTCCTGTCCTATCTAATACTGTCCTATCTAATAAAGGCAAAAAGGCCAAAAATAAAGCTTTAAAAAAAATAAAAATTAAATATAAAATCTATATTATACACAATATTCTTATTAAATTTGGTTACACTTTCAAAAATATAATTTATATACATATTTAATAATATCTGTATAACAGACTACTAAATATAAAGACTATTATATTAAAATAAAAATGACTAGTTAATCAAAAGCATTTAATTATTCAAAATAAAATAAATCTTAACTGAATTAGAAAAATACAGATATATTATAACAGTATAATCTAAAAAATATACTTATATAATATCAAATTATTTAATTTATTAAACATAGGCTTATTTATTCCAGGTAGTTGGCAGTTGACACAAATATTTTTTATTTGTATTAAATTTAATGTCTTAAACTGAAGTAAATAAACTAAAACTGAAATGAGCAAAATGAGAGGGGGGGGGGGGACAACAACAGTGGTGTGTATATATACAGTATTTATCTTTATATCTCCAGTATACAATGACAAACATTTTGAAACATATAGCATAAACAGTTTTCTTATGGTAAAAATATAGTATTTTAATGTTATAAATAGACGTAATGTGAGATCATATTAGTTTATTTTGCTAGGGCACATTCTTTAAGTGAATAAACCATGCAAGTTAATCCCCCTAAAAAATGTTTGTTTTGGTAATCTTCACTCAAATTCTGACCATTTGCTTCCATGTTTGGAGTGGTGGTCAGTGGTGTAGATGGGGAGCCCCGCGTGATAAATCACCCCCAGTTAACTCTTAACTCCTTAACTCTTGCAGGAGGGTCCACACATTTTGCACTACGCCACTGTTGTGGTCCTTCTCTGATGACGTTTGACGTGTCAGCAACAATTTTCTAAGTCACACTCCTCATACCATTAGTTTGCTAAGAGGGAATGATGCTCAAAAAGAACGCCACGCCTCCTAGTTAATATGCCGTTTCACCTGGAAGAACATCAACATACTAACTAACGGACCCTTCTCTCATTTCTGGGTTTCTCAGCAGCAGAAGTCATCATAGTTGGATAAACTTAGAGCACAGTGAATGGGGGAGTTATTTGTACAATCCTATTTGCTGAAATAATAATAAATAATAGTGATAAAAGAAAAACTCCATGCTGGTGTAATCAAGACTTTCAGAAAAAGGAAAATAAAGTGAGACTGATGACCGCAGCCAGAGGAGAGAATAATGTTAAATTTACTGTCCTGCTCCATAGAAACTGCGTTAGAAACACCTTGGACAAGCGGTAATTCGCTGTTTGTAATTTGATGCAAAAATTAAATAATACATACATAAGTACATATAAACATTCATACGTGTTTTCTTTATCTGAATATTAAAAACGGTCAAGAATTTAAGATTATGATGACCGTTAAACGCGTCATAACAGTCTTATGAGCCCATATTCATAACCACTCAAATGCCCACGTTAATGTGTTTTGGTCTGATTTATCCATCTATTTTTCATCAAAACGTAAGTTTAACATAGATTTTTCCATGTGTGATATAACTTGTAACCTTTCTCATGACAAACATAACATAGAATTTATAGGCAATTTATTTATTTTATTTATTGGGTAAATATTATATTCACAAATGTAAATTTTCTTCAGCATTACCTGTTGCAGAATTTTCTTTGTGACTTAAATTGTTTAATTACTACTTTACAAAATGTTTACAGCAAAAAAAGTTTTAAAACTGTGAAAACTTTAAATATTATTTAATTTGACAATTTGCCTCTGTACTCTGTTTTTTATTATTTTATTTTATTATTATTTATTTATTATTATTATTATTATTATTATTATTATTATTATTACTTTTATTATTATTATTATTTATTATTATTATTATTTATATTTTTTATTAATTATTATTATTTATTATTATTATTATTATTATTATTATTATTATTTATTATTTATTATTATTATTATTATTTATTATTATTTATTATTATTTATTATTATTATTATTTATTATTATTAATAATAATAATAATAATAATAATTATTATTATTATTATTATTATTATTATTATTATTATTATTATTATTATTAATAATAATTATTATTATTATTTATTATTATTTATTATTATTATTACTTATTATTATATTATTATTTATTATTATTATTACTTTATTAATATTTACTTGTTTATTATTGTACTTGATGTCATCTATTTTTATAGTTAATATGTTTGTATTGCTAAAACACAATAAAAAATAAAATTAAAATGAACAAATTTAATTAAATTAAAAATTCATAACCACGCCCCTATTACGGTTACTTTGCCATGAGTGAATGATGCTCAAAAAAAAAATAAAAACACCCCCTACTTAATATTCCATTTCAGCTGGAAGTGCATCAACATACTTAAATAATAGTTTCAGAAACTTCCAGTTCACTGTAAGATGAATATGACTGACCTGCTGTGTTTGTTTCAGCGTGTTGCTGCTTGTAACCAGCGGAGGGTGTCATCTGCAAGCCGGAAGCCGAGTCTGCAGCTGCTGGACACTCCAGACGGTCTCCGGGATTTGGGGACTCTGGAGCTGATGAGTCGAGAGCTGGACCAGAGCGGAGGCTCCCTGAACCGCTCCGTGTCCTCAGAGTCGCTGTGCTCCATCTCGTCTGTGGCTCAGACCTTCGGCCATGACTTCACTGTGGGCCAGCTGGAAGTCACGCTGGAGCTGGACACTCGGGCGTCTCTGCTGCTCGTCGCTCTGCATCAGGGCAAAGACCTGCTGGAGAAAGAGGAGGAGAACTTCCCCGGATGCTTCATCAGCGTCACACTCGTCCCGCAGCAGATCAACCTGGGGGCCACACAGGTATTCAATTGTTCAATTCATCTTCATTTCCATACCACCTTTACAATGTAGATTGTCAAAGCAGCTTAACATACAGTTAAAATTAAATTATTATCTTTTTCAATTATTTCCCAAATGATGTTGAACAGATTCAGGAATTTTTCACAGTATTTCCTATAATATTTTTAAAATCATCTCTTAATAGCTTTTTTAAACCTCCTTAAGTCTCTTATTTCCTTGATTGGTTTTAGTAATTTGTTCCACATGATTGCACTTGTATATAAAAACATACTTTTCACCTCTAGACTTCTAAATTTAAATAGACAATTATTAATATCCCAAATAGTACTATATGAATGCTGTTGTCTCACCATTTGAAAATAGTTATTAAACATTTTACGAATCATTCCCAGTTTTAAAAAACATACTCTTTTACTAACAGTTAACATGCTTAAAGGTGCTGTATGTAAGTTTTTGACTCTTCTAAAGCATAAAAATACCATAATATGTGTGCAGATATTTAAGAAACATCCCAAGTGAACATACTTGTTTAACTGAAAAACAATGCTGAAGTCAGATATTCTGCTTTGAAAATGGGTTTTCCGTGCCGGAACGCTGTCTTTGTTTAGGTCAATTTCATATGCACGATGCCAGTTTAGCCAATTATATGTCAGCACCCTGGGTTGCCTTGTTGGAAAACAGCGTATTTCATTCATTTATTCAGAAAGACTCTGAAAGCATGCGTCCGTGACCAAAAAGAACAGTATGGGAGACAGATGCAGTTCCACATGAGGTTATTAATTAGCAAATTACATAAATATTACGAACGTAAACATTAGGTGAGCAGGTTACATTGTAACCGCGTGTCCTAACAACACGCTGTGACGAGAGAGGCAGTGATCAGCTATTTGGCTGTTTGCACCAGACGAGACACGGCAGAAATGTAAATACAGCCTTTCAGAAGCACAGAATATGCACTCGCTCACGAAACGGTAAGGTTTAGAATTTATTTAATACATGTTAACCCACTTTAACATCAATGTAGATGCTGAATCACTCATATGTGTTTAGTTCTAAAGTTCAATTTCAGACGGTTTATTGTATTTTCAAGATCTGAGGTGAACTTTCTGCTTTCAGTATATGGCAACAAATGCCATGTAAAATGCATTCAAACTCGCATTGTTAGCATTTAGCACAGAATAAAGCACACAAGGCTTACCTGAGGTGATCTAGCTGTCATAGGTTTCTGTTGTTCAGCTGTGAGAAATAGAAGCCATTTCTAATATATCAATTCGAGGTGTTGGTTAGGACAAAAACTCCTTTTAATATGGAAAATATTCCCTCTATCGCGTGTCGTTGCTTTTATTTAGAACACAGTTTAAATCACTCGCTCCTGTACACAATCTGGCATCCCAGCGTACTTTTATTATGATCCAGGAGTGCAATACCTAGTTCAACCACTGGGTGTCAAACTTACATACTGCACCTTTAAAAACTCTTTGTGCAAATGTGCTCTAGGATGAATTTTTATTTTAATAATTTATTTTGTGCCTTTTGCAATTTGTCCTTTATACTCTGTGAGCAGCTACTATACCAAAATGACGAAGCATAATCAAAATGGGGTTGAATCAAAGCTCCTGCCAATAATTTTAAAGAATGAACATCCAACAGATCAGTTTGCCTTGCTAAGAACCCAATTTTTCCACATATCTTCGCATAAACCTTTCTGGCCAGAACATCTCCTGATAATTTATTATCTATTAAACATGCCAAATAATTTACAACATTTTTAACTCAATTATCAAATCATTAATCCTCACCACAAAAGAATCATCTTTCTTTAATTTCATTTTGAAGCAAATAAAAAACCTCTGTTTACGTTTTATTGGCATTGTTTAGAATTTGTAGAAAAAGTATTTAAATTAAATATATGAAGATTTGTCATTTTTGGGGGCTGTTTAGTGGAGAAAAAAAACATTCCTAAAAAATGTAAAAATATATTGTTAGAGACAAATATTTGGTGAAATAATCTTGATTTTTAAAAAATATATAATAATTTGTTATCAAAAAATTCATTCATTTATTTTCTTTTCGGCTTAGTCACTTTATTCATCAGGGGTCGCCACAGCGGAATGAACCACTAACTTATCCAGCATATGTTTTACGCAGCGCATGCCCTTCCAGCTGCAACCCATCACTGGGAAACACCCATACACTCTCATTCACACACATACAGTACGGCCAATTTAGCTTACCCAACTGACCTATACCACATGTCTTTGGACTTGTGGGGGAAACCGGAGAACCCGGAGGAAACCCACGCGAGCACGAAGAGATCATTCAAACTCTACACAGAAATGCCAACTGACCCAGCCGAGGCTCGAACCAGCGACCTTCTTGCTGTGAGGCGATTGTGCTACCCACTGCACCACAGTGTCGACTATAAAAATATAATGCTATTCTAATCATTTGTCACTTTCTGAATATATATATAGTAATATATTTATATATATACAGGGAGTGCAGAATTATTAGGCAAATGAGTATTTTGGCCACATCATCCTCTTTATGCATGTTGTCTTACTCCAAGCTGTATAGGCTCGAAAGCCTACTGCCAATTAAGTATATTAGGTGATGTGCATCTCTGTAATGAGAAGGGGTGTGGTCTAATGACATCAACACCCTATATCAGGTGTGCATAATTATTAGGCAACTTCCTTTCCTTTGGCAAAATGGGTCAAAAGAAGGATCTGACAGGCTCCGAAAAGTCAAAAATAGTCATATTTTGCAGAGGGATGCAGCACTCTTAAAATTGCCAAGCTTCTGAAGCGTGATCATCGAACAATCAGAATAGTCAACAGGGTCGCAAGAAGCGTGTGGAAAAACCAAACCAAAAACCAAGGCGCAAAATAACTGCCCATGAACTGAGAAAAGTCAAGCGTGCAGCTGCCAAGATGCCACTTGCCACCAGTTTTGCCATATTTCAGAGCTGCAACATCACTGGAGTGCCCAAAAGCACACGGTGTGCAATACTCAGAGACATGGCCAAGGTAAGAAAGGCTGAAAAACGACCACCACTGAACAAGACACACAAGCTGAAACGTCAAGACTGGGCCAAGAAATATCTCAAGACTGATTTTTCTAAGGTTTTATGGACTGATGAAATGAGAGTGAGTCTTGATGGGCCCGTGGCTGGATCGGTAAAGGGCAGAAAGCTCCAGTCCGAGACGCCATCAAGGTGGAGTACTGGTTTGGGCTGGTATCATCAAAGATGAGCTTGTGGGGCCTTTTTGGGTTGAGGATGGAGTCAAGCTCAACTCCCAGTCCTACTGCCAGTTTCTGGAAGACACCTTCAAGCAGTGGTAAAGGAAGAAGTCTGCATCCTTCAAGAAAAACATGATTTTCATGCAGGACAATGCTCCATCACACGCATCCAAGTACTCCACAGGGTCTAAAAGAAGAAAAACAATTGACATGGCCTCCTTGTTCACCTGATTTGAACCCCATAGAGAACCTATGGTCCATCATCAAATGTGAGATTTACAAGGAGGAAAAACAGTACACCTCTCTGAACAGATGTGAACAGATCAAAACACTGACAGAATCCATGGATGGCAGGCTTTTTAGTGTCCTTGCAAAGAAAGGTGGCTATATTGGTCACTGATTTGTTTTTGTTTTGTTTTTGAATGTCAGAAATGTATATTTGTGAATGTTGAGATGTTATATTGGTTTCACTGGAGAAAATAAATCATTGAAATGGGTATATATTTGTTTTTTGTTAAGTTGCCTAATAATTCTGCACAGTAATAGTCACCTGCACACACAGATATCCTCCTAAAATAGCTCAAACTAAAAACAAACTAAAAACTACTTCCAAAAATATTCAGCTTTGATATTAATGAGTTTTTTGGGTTCATTGAGAACATGGTTGTTGTTCAATAATAAAATTAATCCCCAAAAATACAACTTGCCTAATAATTCTGCACTCCCTGTATATATATATATATATATATTTTTTTTAAGAATAACATACTTCTAAATGTTATGTTTCAGATAGTTTTTAATTATTTAGTTGCTTTTAATTTAATTAATTAACATTTCATAATAATAATAATTTAACTTAAAAATAATAATTAAATATATTAATATTTATTTCTATTTTATATTTATATTCTATGTGTACGTTTAATAGTTTTGGTTTAGTCTTAGTTTTAGTTAACAGTAACAATATTTTATCATATTTAAAGCCAATCAGAATAGAGCTCATTTACATTAATTCTTTAATTCTTTCAATATCATCACTAATATCTAAACATCTCTCTGTGATTCTCCTCTGCAGGTTCAGCGAAACGCCTTCACCGTAGTATTTGATGAGCGTTTCTCTGTTCCTCTGGATTCAGTCAATCTGGAGGAGAACAGCCTGCGATTCTCCACCTTTGGTGTGGATTCAGACGAGAGGAACATCACAGCTGGAGTGGCAGAACTCAAACTGTCGGATTTGGATTTGCCGTACCGGCCGTTTAACGCCTGGCTCTACTTACAAGACATCAACAAGGTGCGTCACTCCTGCATCCTCCATCCTCCTGAACTGAGTCAATAAAATCATTCTGTTAGGAGCAGCAGCTCAATAATCTGATGTAGTGTTGTGTTTGAGCTAGTTGTTTGTTTCTCCTCAGGCTGTGGACGCTGTGGGCGAGATCCTGCTGTCTCTCAGTTATCTGCCCACTGCAGAGCGTCTCACCGTGGTCATCGCTAAGGCCAAGAACCTGGTCTGGACTAATGGAAAGACCACAGCAGGTCTGAAGCTCACAGCTAACACTAGAGTATAGATATTGTAGTAGAGCTAGATCTGTGACTGGTTGATAGGGAGGAGTATTTCCTTTACTGTGGTAAAAAATCGTGTACTGAATGTTGGCTCTTTCCATGTGAACAGATCCATTTGTGAAGGTGTACCTGCTCCAGGACGGCAGGAAGATCAGTAAAAAAAAGACGTCTCTGAAAAGGGATGATAATAATCCAATCTTCAATGAGGCTATGATCTTCTCAGTGCCAGCTATCGTCCTGCAGGTGATCTGTCTATCTATTTATCTGTCTGTCCATCCATCCATCTATCCATCCATCTATCCATCCATCCATCCATCCATCCATCTATCTATCTATCTATCTATCTATCTATCTATCTATCTATCTATCTATCTATCTATCTATCTATCTATCTATCTATCTATCTATCTATCTATCTATCTATCTATCTATCTATCTATCTATCTATCTATCTATCTGTCTGTCTGTCCATCTGTCCGTTCATCCATCCATCCGTCTATCTGTCTGTCTTCGTTCATCTGTCCATCTGTTTGTCAGTCCGTCCATCTTTACGTCTATCTATCTGTCTGTCTGTCTATCTGTCCATCCATCTTTCTTTCTATCTATCTATCTATCTATCTATCTATCTATCTATCTATCTATCTATCTATCTATCTATCTATCTATCTATCTGTCTGTCTGTCTGTCTGTCTGTCTGTCTGTCTGTCTGTCTGTCTGTCTGTCTGTCTGTCTGTCTGTCTGTCTGTCTGTCTGTCTGTCTGTCTATCTGTCTGTCCATCTGTCCGTCCATCCATCCATCCGTCTATCTGTCTGTCTTCGTTCATCTGTCCATCTGTTTGTCTGTCCGTCCATCTATACGTCTATCTATCTGTCTGTCTGTCTATCTGTCCATCCATCTTTCTATCTATCTATCTATCTATCTATCTATCTATCTATCTATCTATCTATCTATCTATCTATCTATCTATCTGTCTGTCTGTCTGTCTATCTGTCTGTCCATCTGTCCGTCCATCCATCCATCCGTCTATCTGTCTGTCTTCGTTCATCTGTCCATCTGTTTGTCGGTCCGTCCATCTTTACGTCTATCTATCTGTCTGTCTGTCTATCTGTCCATCCATCTTTCTATCTATCTATCTATCTATCTATCTATCTATCTATCTATCTATCTATCTATCTATCTATCTATCTATCTATCTATCTATCTATCTATCTATCTATCTATCTATCTATCTGTCTGTCTGTCTGTCTGTCTATCTGTCTGTCCATCTGTCCGTCCATCCATCCATCCGTCTGTCTGTCTTCGTTCATCTGTCCATCTGTTTGTCGGTCCGTCCATCTATACGTCTATCTGTCTGTCTGTCTGTCTGTCTATCTGTCCATCCATCTTTCTTTCTATCTATCTATCTATCTATCTATCTATCTATCTATCTATCTATCTATCTATCTATCTATCTATCTATCTATCTATCTATCTATCTATCTATCTATCTATCTATCTATCGTTCTATCGTTCTGTCGTTCTATCTATCGTTCTATCTATCGTTCTATCTGTCTGTGTGTCCATCTATCTGTCTGTCCGTCCGTCCGTCCATCTATCCATCCATCCATCCATCCATCCTTCCATCCATCCATCTGTCTATCTGTCTGTCTTTGTTCATCTGTCCATCCATCCATCTGTCTTCGTTCATCTGTCCATCTGTTTGTTGGTCCGTCTATCTATATGTCTATCTATCTGTCTATCTGTCCATCCATCCATCCTTCTATCTATCTGTTCATCTGTTTATCCATCTGTCCGTCCATCCATCCATCTGTCTTTGTTCATCTGTCTATCTGTCTGTCTGTCTGTCCATCCATCCATCCATCCTTCTATCTGTTCATCTATCTATCCGTCTGTCTATCCGTCTGTCCGTCTTTGTTCATCTGTCCATCCATCTGTCTGTCCATGCATTCATCCATCTATCTATCTGTTCATCCATCTGTCCATCCATCTGTCTTCGTTCATCTGTCTGTCTGTATGTCAATCCATCCATCCGTCTATCTGTCTGTCTATCTGTTCATCTATCTATCCGTCTGTCTGTTAATCTGTCTGTCCACCCATCCATCCTTCTGTCTGTCCATTCATCTGTCTATCTGTCCGTCCATCCATCCATCCATCCATCCTTCTGTCTGTCTTCATTCATCTGTCCATCCATCCATCCATCTTTCTATATGTTCATCTATCTATCTATCTATCTATCTATCTATCTATCTATCTATCTATCTATCTATCTATCTATCTATCTATCTATCTGTCTGTCTGTCTGTCTGTCTGTCTGTCTGTCTGTCTGTCTGTCTGTCTGTCTGTCTGTCTGTCTGTCTGTCTGTCTGTCTGTCTGTCTGTCTGTCTGTCTGTCTATCTATCTATCTGTCTGTCTGTCTGTCTGTCTGTCTGTCTGTCTGTCTGTCTGTCTGTCTGTCTGTCTGTCTGTCTGTCTGTCTGTCTGTCTGTCTATCTATCTATCTATCCGTCTGTCTGTATCTATCTGTCTGTATATCTCTCTCTATCTGTTAGTCTCTCTCTCTCTCTCTCTCTCTCTCTCTCTCTCTCTCATTCTTGTCAGTGCTGCTGTTTTTCAGGATCTCTCTTTGAGAGTGACTGTCGCTGAGAGCACAGAGGACGGCCGTGGTGAAAACGTGGGTCATGTGATCATCGGCCCGGAGGCCAGTGGAATGGGAATCACTCACTGGAACCAGATGCTGGCGACTCTGCGCAAACCCGTCTCAATGTGGCACCCGCTGCGGAGGACCTAAGCCTGTCTGCATGGAGCCTACTGTCTAACTGTCCTCACAGTAAAGACCTTTCAGTGTGTGTCCCGTGGATGGATCTGGAAAGAGAGAGAAATTGGCGGCTCAGGATGATCTGATCAGTAAGGGTCTTTGAAATCCAGGTTTTCTTATCCAGGTTAACTTCATTTCTACATATGATAACAGGGTGGCTGGTCTTATTCTCCAGCCTGAGTGTAAAATGTGACAGAGATTGCGGTAGCCACATTCTGTAGTCCTAAAAAGTGACGCATAAAAATATACATATATTGTTTTGGCCATAAATTACTATTATATTAAGTTCTATCATGATTGGGAGTTTAAATAGGATTGTTTTCCTATTATTTGTGTCAGCTTAAACATATTGTAAACTTTAAAGTGTAACAGCAACGTTGGGACTGTTTGTTGCTATTCTCAGGCAAGTGCAATGACACTTATTAGCCTAATAGTGGCGCCATTGAGCCACATTAAATATCATAGACGAAGCATTGAGGTGCTCCTTTTTTAAAATATATATCATTATATTCAATATAGCTAATCTAATATTCTTTAATTTTGCAATATATTTCATTAACTCAAAAATTTAATCATTATTTAATTATTTTGACTAATGAATTTTACCACAAGGGGGCGTGCAAGTACTTTATAAATCAGTGTTGAGAAGTAGCTAAAAAAGAAGTCTTTTAATAATAATTACCTCTTTATGTTTTGTACTGCAATGTGATTACTAGTTACTCTGAATAGTAATAACATTACATATTAATCGATAATTCATCCATTCATTTCTAAGTTTAGCAAATTTAATTTTCCTGTGGCTAATTTTTCACACTCTTTATCACACTGCTTGTGCCGTTCACTGAAGTTGAGATGTTTTTTAGGGCATACATTTGAATTACTTTCACATTTCTCAAAGGAGACCGTCTTTCGGCCATCTTCATACTTGGTTAGCATGTCAAAAACAAAAGAAGTGCTTTTAGATCAATAGTATATTTGTTGTTGGACCTTATAGTTGTTAAATTAGCCTTAGTACATTGAAATCATATATGTAGCGCAAGTTAATTACAAAAACAATAATTGTTATGGGGATTACTGAAGAATAAATAGTAGTCTCTTATGTCATTTCATCACAGGAACATGTACTTTGTAGTTTTGTACTTTGTAATGCATTAATCTCACACTGCGTAACCTGGAATATGTATAAACACTCACGGCACGAAAGAAAATCTACAATCATTTGAACTGCCGCAATAATTCATATCTTGATGACAGAATGTAAAAACCTCATACCAAAATCTGTGAATCACATCCGACATCGGTGTTTTGTAGAGCGAAGGAGAGATTTGAGCTTCTTGCAGTGAAGTCGTTTGATTTAATAAAGTGTGGAGTTCATTTTTACTACTAACAATGTTTGAAGCTTATCATCATTAACCTTCATTCTGTGCCAAATTCACCCTAATAGAAGCAATATTCTTATTCGCAGTGTACATCTAATGTTTTAAAAAAGAATGATCAAACAGATCTTTACGATGCATGCACTTGTAATGTAGAACCTATTGCAATCAGATGAACTGTTTAAATAAAAATGCTTTATGTGGATTGTTTCATATGATGTCAGTTGTTTTCTTGTGTGTGTGAGTGAGAAGTGAATTATTATTTAAAAGGTCAATTTTATAATCATTAACTAATCATTTTGACTTTATTTGTGCCTTTTGTCATATATTAAGGTTGGTAAAACAATAATGAAATAAGAGTTACACTCACCGGCCACTTTATTAGGTACACCTGTCCAACTGCTCGTTAACGCCAATTTCTAATCAGCCAATCACATGGCAGCAACTCAATGGATTTAGGCATGCAGACATGGTCAAGACGATCTGCTGCAGTTCAAACCGAGCATCAGAATGGGGTAGAAAGTTGATTTGGAAACATGGCATGGTTGTTGGTGCCAGACGGGCTGGTCTGAGTATTTCAGAAAGTGCTGATCTACCTGGATTTTCACGCACAACCATCTCTAGGGTTTACAGAGAATGGTCTGAAAAAGAGAAAATATTCAGTGAGCGGCAGTTCTGTGGACACAAATGCCTTGTTGATGCCAGAGGAGAATGGCCAGACTGGTTTGAGCTGATAGAAAGGCAACAGTAACTCAAATACAACCGTTACAACCGAGGTACATTTTCAGCCATGATGACTAATCTAAATGAATATAATTGGCTACTATGGAGTCAGATTTAAATCAAAAATAAATACATTTACAAAGAATAATCAAAGTCCCTTTAAGGCAAGTCATTTTACTCGGTGGCCATCTTTGAAACATAGCGCTGTCGCCTCACTGCAAGAAGGTCGCTGGTTCAAGCCTCGGCTGGGTCAGTTGGCATTTCTGTGTGGAGTTTTGCATGTTCTCCCCGTGTTCGCGTGAGTTTCCTCCGGGTGCTCCGGTTTCCCCCACATGTCCAAAGACATGCACTATAGGTGAATTGGGTAAGCTAAATTGTGTATGAGTGTGTATGGATGTTTCCCAGTGATGGGTTGCAGCTGGAAGGGCATCCGCTGCGTAAAACATATGCTGGATAAGTTGGCGGTTCATTCCGCAACGGTGACCCCAGATTAACAAAGGGACTAAGCCGAAAAGAATAAAAAAATAACGATTTCACGGTATTGTGATTACTGATTATTGATAAATGTCTGAGTAATAAAACAACAACTTTTTTCCCCCCATTCAACACAAAATATTGTATATTAAGAAACATTTAAAACATTTTGGACCAGTAGCTTTTGATGTGGAGGTTCCTTTTCTGTTGGAGGTGCTGTTGCACCAAAAAAAGAAATAAAATAGTTGTGAAAAACATGTAAAAAATAAACCAAAACAAATCTTACACATACTTTAGGAAAGAAAATTTTGGCGGCTTTAAAACTTTGACTTTTCCAAACCGCGGTAAACCTTGAAACCGGTTATCGTCCCAGTGCCTATCATAGGCTCAACTACGGTGGCCGAGAGCGCTTAACGCGCTGCAATTTAAGAAAGCACATGCAATAACAAAAAACACCAGCAAATTAAGAAACGATCTTCATCAATTTGACAGACACCTGTTGCAAATTGATCACAACACAAACAACTGAAGAAACGCGCTGCAAATTGATCACAACACAAAGGAAGAAACGCGCTGCAAATTGATCACAACACAAAGGAAGAAACGCGCTGCAAATTGATCAAAACACAAACAACTGAAGAAACGCGATGCAAATTGATCACAACACAAACAACTGAAGAAACGCGCTGCAAATTGATCACAACACAAACAACTGAAGAAACGCGCTGCAAATTGATCACAACACAAAGGAAGAAACGCGCAAAGGTGAGTTGTTTTTCGTTTATTTTAACATTGATTACATGATTCCGTTGTCTTTTGTAAATTATCAGCCTAATTAATGATTAACTGAGTGTTTTGACCAAGTGTTTTGACCAATTTGCAGCGCGTTTCTTCAGTTGTTTGTGTTTTGATCAATTTGCAGCGCGTTTCTTCCTTTGTGTTGTGATCAATTTGCAGCGCGTTTCTTCCTTTGTGTTGTGATCAATTTGCAGCGCGTTTCTTCAGTTGTTTGTGTTGTGATCAATTTGCGGCGCGTTTCTTCCTTTGTGTTGTGATCAATTTGCGGCGCGTTTCTTCCTTTGTGTTGTGATCAATTTGCAGCGCGTTTCTTCAGTTGTTTGTGTTGTGATCAATTTGCAGCGCGTTTCTTCCTTTGTGTTGTGATCAATTTGCAGCGCGTTTCTTCCTTTGTGTTGTGATCAATTTGCAGCGCGTTTCTTCAGTTGTTTGTGTTGTGATCAATTTGCAACAGGTGTCTGTCAAATTGATGAAGATCGTTTCTTAATTTGCTGGTGTTTTTTGTTATTGCATGTGCTTTCTTAAAATGCAGCGCGTTAAGCTCTCTCGGCCACCGTACTCAACAGAAACGTGTGTGATTGGTCAAAATGCTCAGCGCTGAAAAAAAAACTAAACTAAAATCAAAACCTTCAATATTGCCTCAAGTTGTTAAACTGATTTCTTTCGTTTTCTGAGAGTCCCTCGTTCGTTTTCGTCTGCGTCCCTTTTAAAATGCGCTTAACAAATGTTTTTCATCTAAATCAAAGATTTCAAACTGAATTCCTGGAGGGCCACAGCTCTGCACAGTTTAGCTCCAACTCTAATCAAACACAGCTGATCCAACTAATCAAGGTGTTCAAGACTACTATGGACTATTATGCTGCGGTCACAGTAGACTAGAGTTTGAGTATGCGAAATTCTGTTGTACGGCGCTGCGAAAAAAAGGGCGGGATTAAGCAAGATGATTAGACGTTTAAAAAGCAAGCGATTGTTCCATATAATAAATTTCTGTCCAGAGAGGTCATGTTTTGATCTTTGATTAGTCACATGTTGCAATTTCGCAGGTCAGAGTTCACCAAGCTTGAACTTTGCACCGCAGCGAACTGCGAAACTTGTCGCATGAGCTTGCGTTTCCGGTCTGACGCATTCGCATGCGTATGAATGGAAGTCTATGGGGAGAAAAGTCCAGTGTTAGCTTAAAGCAGGTGTGATTTGGAGATGGTTGAAGCTAAACCATGCAGAGCTGCGGCCCTCCAGGAATTAAGTTCGAGACATTGATCTAAATATTAACTCTCAGATCCACTGAACTAAAAAAATATATAAAAAGGGACTTAAAAATGAAAATATGAATCCTTTGACTTGATTCTGTCCATATTCTGCTACTGGAGAAGAGGTCATCTACACATTGAGTGAATAACTAAGTAGATATTACTACAGTTTATTTTTTATGTGAACTATCCCTTTAAAATGAGAGTTTCTGCGTACATCCATCGAGCTTGGCCAATAGGAAACAACTGTTTGTCCACATAACCCCGCCCATGAAAGTTCACGTCCCTTCAATGTGAATATTTAGGTGGAGATGATATAAGAGGTTCAAGTTCAAGTACAAAGAGCAAACTGTTACCAACCCTAATAAACAGCACCCTTAAGACAGACCCCGAGTCCAGTGGTTTGGATCCGCAGAAGTTTTGCCTCGCGCTTTGTCACACCGAAGAGCTGAATAATGGCAGACGACAGAGAAAAGGCGACGGATCAGATGAAACTGTGGAAGGAGGGTCGCGGTTCCCAGGTCTGCTGCAAAATTAATCTGTTAAATATAATGTTGTGTGTAACATGAGTTCAGATTTGCAGGGTTTAAACGGTTTTCATCGTTTGCTTTAATGCGCAGTGCGAAATTGTGCCAAAGGTCGCAGGGCAATAACACACAAACTCGAAGCATTTTAATATATTTTCGAGAATGTCATGAGCAAAACGTCTCTAAATAGCAGTGAAATGTCGAGTTATTTTAGATTTTACGAGAAATTCAGACCTGAAAGATTGTCTGCAGAGATAAAAGAGTGCATAACATTTCTGCAAGCAAACACTTGACTATTGAAGCGTTTAAATAATCTATTTATGTCATGATTTTACTTATGAAAACAATAGATGCTCTCTAATATTTAACAACAATCAAACACTATCTGTATATAATATAATCACATAACGTTACACGTTAGTCAGATGGTTTCTCTGGGGTCTTATTTTTGAGCATGGTGATTTGCTTAGATTTTTTTAACATTAACGAGTGATAAAGCACATGCTTTTGCACAAATGGGTATAAAATTTGTTGCATAATTTCAGGTGAAATTTAACAGAAGTGGGTCAACGACATGCTTAAACGGAAGCTAGCCAAGAATCCACCCCCTCCCACTACTCTCTAACGTGATTGGTCAATAGTGTGACTGACACCTCGCTCACCGAATCAGATTTTTATAAACGCTTGCAAAAGTGGACATTGAGAAGCTATGCGAGGCCTTTCCCCTTTATTGACGCGACAGATAACATTATTTACTTCTGCAACAGTTGAACTTTAACCAGATAAGTAAATAAATAACAATTATAGCTATTTAATCACCGTTTTCAGGTCAAACACCTAAGTTTTTTTGCCAGTGTAATTTTATATAACGTGATTAATTAAGAGACACCCCATGTTTGTTTGTTGTTAAATATAATCTGTTAATACAGTATTACAATATTTAAATTGAATAAGGTTAATATCATGACATGATTTGAAATGAATTACACGCTGCAGAAGCCAGAAATATGTTTAGTCCTGTTGATGATTGGAAAATAAAATGTTAGTTATTTTTTTTGAGTACATGGTTTCATATATAAAGGATTAACTCAACTATTCATAAAATATGTCATTTAGTTTATTTACATGCAGTATAAAGCTGATTATAATTTTACATTCTCTCTGTTTTTGTGTTTATTTATTATTCTCAGCGTCCAGATGTCCTGACCACTGGAGCCGGAGTCCCGATAGGGGACAAGTTAAATGCGATGACGGCAGGGCCTCGTGGGCCATTGCTGGTCCAGGATGTGGTGTTTACTGATGAAATGGCTCATTTTGACCGAGAGCGGATACCAGAGAGAGTCGTGCATGCTAAAGGAGCAGGTGAATGTGAATACCAACTTCAGGTTTATTAATACAGTGCAGTAAATCTGTATTAGCTACTTAAAAGTATAGGATTGAGAGTTTTTTTTTTTTTTTTGAAAGTCTTTTTTGCTCACCAAGGCTTGGTTTATTTAATCAAAAACACAATGTAGCTGAAATATTGTGAAATATTTTTACTATTTAAAATTATTTTCTATTTGAACTCATTTTAAAATGTAGATTATCACTGTTATTTAGTCAGATTTGTGTTTTCAGCATCTATATTACAGTCTTAAGTGTTTACTATTTATTTTAAAATGCTGATTTGATGGTCAAGAATAATTTTAAATTATTATTTCTGAAACTGGTGTGTAATTTTTTTTTTGTTTTTAAGCATTCGGTGTTGTAATAATAATTTTAAAGCATGCTAAATAAACTAAATTTCTTGCAGAACATCTAGTCTATCCTAGTCTTTTAAATGATAGAATAATAGGCTGAAATCTTGAAATCTTATTGAACGTACTGGCACATTACATCTGCGATCTGATTGGATCCACAATATATGTTTATTTAGCTCATTATTAGCCACTACCAACATAGTGGCTATTCTTCCTGGGGTCCGACAAATAAAATGATAGATTTACATCAAATCATCATCAAAACCAATACCCAAAATATAAGAAAACAACAGAAACGTATACCAATAATAGGGACTCGTTTGAGGCTGTATAAGGTTTTTAATCTTAATGGCACCTGTTAATCTTTTCACAGGAGCGTTTGGCTACTTCGAAGTGACCCATGACATCACGCGCTACTCCAAAGCCAAAGTGTTCGAGCATGTGGGAAAGACGACACCGATTGCTGTCCGCTTTTCCACTGTGGGTACGTTTCTCTGAATATTATTATAACGTTCCCGGTGGAGTCTGGACTCTGGATGGATCGATGGTTTTGTTGGGATAAGAAATAGTGGCGTAACAGAAGTCAAGGCACTCAGGTTTTTGAAACAAAGCCAGATGGTTTTGTAAGAGGGTAAAGAGCACATGCCAACAGGAGCACACTCTCGCTCGCTCTCCCACAAAATGTAATGTGTAGCACCTTTGAACACTGGTAAATATTTATATAGAATGTTTATGTTAAATTTTCTGAGAGAAAAAAAAATTTTCTCTGGATGTTGATCGCAACCGAAGAAATCCATATATGCAAAGGAAACAAATCTAATTAGTTTACAAATGATGTTATGTGTAATAAAATGAAATGATGCAGGGAAAAAGTATTGAACACATGAAGAAAGGAAGGTGTAGAAAGGCATGGAAAGCCCAGACAGCAGCTGAAATCTCTCATAAGTTATTCAGCAACCCTCTGCTCTTCATCATTGTAAATGAATATCAGCTGCTTCAGTCCAACATCTACATTAGCAGGATGATGAAGATGAAACCAGGGTGGACATTTCAGCAGGACGATGATCCAAAACACAGCGAAGGAAACTCTTAAATGTTTCAGAGAAAGAAAATAAAGCTGTAGAATGGCGCAACCAATCACCTGACTTAAATCCAATAGAGAATACAAAATAAAGATCAGATTTGACTGACGAGACCCACAGAACCATCAAGATTTTTATACTCAGTTAAAGTCAGAAAGAAATTTTTTTCAGATTTGTTTTGTTTTATTTTTATGTTTGTATTGTTTGGGTTTTTACAAAAATCTAGTTCAATTCCATGTCAACAGCTCCTTTAGAAATATTATTCCCAGGAAAAACATAACCCCACTGTTTCCCCACTGTATCTGGCAGAGAATTCTTGTCAAGCATATTTAGACGACATATTAAAAGACCATTTAAAGATCACAGTGCAGCCATAAAATACTGAATTATCATTTTAATCTTTGCACTGCTACTATTTTTTTATCTGTTTGTTTCATTTTTCTATAAGTTGTTATTTTTTGGGCTGAATAACAATGTTACACTGAGCTCAGAAATGTTATTTGAAACATTGGATTACCCTTTACTTTCACTGAATATGCCTTAAATGTCTATAACATTACTTTTCCAACTTTGACCCATTTGTTTAAAAATTGGGTGGTCCAAAAAAGGGTTTTCAATGTTAAGATACTTTTAAAGATGTATTCTAAAAAACTTTTACAATTTTTTTTTTTTTTAAATGGAATGTACATTTAAAGAATGTAATCATTTTTTCTTAATTGTTTGATTTTTGAAGAGTTTTTAAATTAAAAACAGACGTGTTTTTAGTGCATTAAAATTATGGTATTATGTAGTTATGTAGTAGGGATAGTTCACCCAAAAATCATTTACTCGCCCTACATTTGTTCAAAACCTATTTAAGTTTCTTTTTTCTATTGAACACAAAAGATATTTTGAAGAATACTGCTAACTGGCACCCATTGACTTCAATGGTAATTTTTTCCTGCTATGTAAGTCAATTGATGCCAGTAACCAGCATTCTTCAAAATATCTTCTTTTTGTGTTCAACAGAAGAAACAACCTTATTAAGGTTTAAAACCTCATGAAAGAGAATAAACGATGAGGTAAATTTCATTTTAGGGTGAACTATCCCTTTAAATGTATTAAACGTGAAATTCATTCATTCATTTCCTTCGGCTTAGTCCCTTTATTCATCAGGGGTCGCCACCATATCTGCCAACACTCCCGTTTTTTCCGTGAGTCTCCCGTATTTCAGACCCATCTCCCTCCATCCTCCCATTTTGTTATTTCTCCCGGAAAACTCCCGTCATTTTACCCCCCACCCCACCCCCCGGTCCTCAGTTTTTTGTTACAGTTTATAACCCCTGGATCGCCGACTTGGGTACAGTACCCGATCGCAACGGCTGCCCGAAACCTGGTGCATAGTAGTTACTTAGTTGTGTTATTTGGACACCTCACCCCCGACACCTAGACATCCCAACCACTCTACACCCCCTCCCCCCCAACCTCCTCCCCTTGTCTCCTGGATTTTCAGAGACAAATGTTGGCAGGTATGGTCGCCACAGCAGAATGAACCGCCAACTTTCAGCTGCAACCCAGTACTGGGAAACATCCATACACACTCATACACTACGGGCAATTTAGTTTATTCAATTCATCTATAGCGCATGTCTTTGGACTGTGGGGGAAACTGGAGCACCCGTAGGAAACCCACACCAACATGGGGAGAACATGCAAACTCCACACAGAAATGCTAACTGACCCAGCCGGGACTCGAACCAGCGACCTTCTTGCTGTGAGGAAACAGTGCTAACCACTGAGCCACCGTGTCGCCCCTAAATGTGAAATTATGTTTCCTGAACTAAAACCTGTTTGTTTGTTTATAGCGGGTGAGGCCGGGTCATCAGATACTGTCCGAGATCCTCGTGGTTTCGCAGTGAAGTTCTACACCGATGAGGGCAACTGGGATCTTACAGGAAACAACACCCCCATCTTCTTTATCAGGGATACGCTTCTGGTAAATCTCACAACCCATATGCAGCCTTATATGTAGCACCATGAGTCCCCTTCTGATATTTCCATGATATCTGTGTTTGTAGTTTCCGTCCTTCATCCACTCTCAGAAGCGCAATCCACAGACTCACCTGAAGGATCCGGACATGGTTTGGGATTTTTGGAGCTTGCGTCCTGAATCGCTGCACCAGGTGTGGATGCAGAAGATGGCCAATTCTGCTTTTTCTTGTGCCTGTAGTCATAATGTCTTACTCATGTTGTTTTCTGCATACATACAGGTGTCTTTCCTGTTCAGCGATCGAGGGATTCCCGATGGCCACCGTCATATGAACGGATACGGATCGCACACCTTTAAACTGGTCAATGCTCAGGGCCAGCCGGTGTACTGCAAGTTCCACTACAAGGTTTGTAGTTTAAAAGTAAATATGTGAGATCTGACACTAAGCATTTTTAAAGCACTGAACTCATTTTTTTTCTCTGTTGATGCAATAGAATTGTTGTGTTTTTAAAATGACTGCAGTGTAGCGAGCCACTGAGTTTGTGTTTTACCTGACAGCTGATCTTTGTTATAACAATGCACAAAAAACGCTTTGGTAGACCCGTGCCCTTAAAGTTAGTATATTTAGGCCTGGTTTTACAGACAGGGCTTAGATTAAGCCAGAATTAGAACGTTCATTCATTTTCCTTTGGCTTAGTCCCTTTATTCATCAGGTATCGCCACTGCGGAATGAACCACCAACTTATCCAGTATATGTTTTACACAGCGGAAGCCCTTCCAGCTGCAACCCAGTACTGGGAAACACCCATACAGACTCTTACACTATGGCCAATTTAGTTTATTCAACTCGCCTATAGCGCATCTGTTTGGACTGTGGGGGAAACCGGAACATCCGGAGGAAACCCACACAAAAATGCCAACTGGCCCAGCCAGGACTCGAACTAGTGACCTTCTTGCTGTGAGGCCACAGTGCAAACCACTGAGCCACGGTGTCGCCCAGGATTAGGGCATTTAAGTAGTTATTATAACTGTGCCTATACAAACTTACTGGAGTTTATGTTGAGATGAAACAAAGACACTTATTTATTTTTAAGATCAGCGTGTTTGGGTTTTTCTGCAGTTTAAATAACTCTGACTTATATTTTAGCCTGGGATTAGGTTTAACCCTTGTCTGTGGAATTGGGTGTATATGTTAATAGTTTTGTATGTTTCCTTTAGAGATAATTTTCGCAATATATTTCCAATTCATTCAATATCAGTATTAATCAGTATCAGTAATATTATCAGTATAATATATATCAGAATAATTAATATCAGTAACAGTTATTTTAATTTCATACCATTAATGTTGAAGGAAATGCATCCTGCTTGATTGTGGCATCTTTAATGATTTAATTCAGATCTTCAATATAATTAGTGTGCAATAAAATTCATTCACAAAACTATGTAATCTGTGATTTTTAAAATTGAACCAGACAAAAATTAAGGTAATTTACAGATTTTAAAAATATTATTCATCAAATGAGACGGTTTGTTTTAAAACCTCTGTACTGCATTACCATGGATGAATAATATCTGGTAATAATATTTAATACATTGTGTTACTGTTATAATTGTTGTAGTTTTCTACTGTACAATTATTACCATAGTTAAAGTATTTTTCTTTAATTATTGATTAACAATAATAATAGTATTTTTATTATTATTATTATTAATAATAATATTAATAATAATAATTTGGAAACTTCTATGATGTCACATAGTTAAACACATTTTTTATCCTCCAGACTAATCAGGGCATTAAGAATTTGCCTGTTGAAGAAGCGGATCGTCTGGCTGCCACTGATCCAGATTACTCCATCAGAGACCTTTACAACTCTATCGCCAATGGCAACTTCCCATCCTGGACCTTCTACATCCAGGTCATGACCTTTGAGCAGGCTGAACACTGGAAGTGGAATCCATTTGATTTGACCAAGGTATCCGTATACCAGAATGCACCTCAAAACACCAGTGGTTACAAACTTTTTTTTATTTTTTTTTATGTTTTTTATTTTAGTTATAATATATATTTATTTATTTATATTTTATTTATGTTTATTTATTTATATTTTATTTATATAAATAAATTTTTATTTATTTATTTTTATTTTATTGTTATTTATTTTATTTTTATTTTTTTATTTTATTTATTGTTATTTATTTATATTTTATTTGTATTTATTTTTATTTTATTTGTTTATTTTCATTTATTTAATTTTTATACATTTATTTATTTTTAGTTATTTATTTGTTGTAATGTTTTTTAGGCTATATAGTATTTAAGTTAACACTTGTTTTCCTTGTTTACACTTGCATCAGTTCATAGTCGTGATGAAAGTAGTCAAATTATCCCATCCCTGATGTCTAAATCTGTATTTTTCAGGTCTGGTCCCATAAAGACTTCCCTCTGATTCCTGTGGGACGTCTCGTGTTGAACAGAAACCCTGTCAACTATTTTGCGGAGGTTGAGCAGCTGGCGTTTGATCCCAGTAACATGCCGCCCGGTATTGAGCCCAGCCCGGACAAGATGCTGCAGGTACGTTTGTACAACTGTGTTACAAAACCTATTAAGCAACATAACTAGACACATTTCGCAGCTTAGTTTCCACACGATGTTGTTGGCTATTAATGCACTTAAACTGTGGTTAGTTGTAATAGGAGTCCTGTAAATCACTTCAGATTAAAGCATCAATTCACTAATAAGTAATTAGAAGAATGACTAAATACTGTAATTACTCAATTCTTCGTCTGCAGGGGCGTCTTTTCTCCTACCCAGACACACATAGGCATCGACTCGGAGCTAATTACCTCCAACTACCAGTCAACTGCCCGTACCGCACCCGTGTGGCAAACTACCAGAGAGACGGACCCATGTGCATGCATGACAACCAGGGTGAGTGACGCACACGACAAAACATTTGATTTCAGTTACTAGGTAGAGTTTTGGGTCGGAAATGGTATTAGTCTGACTCAGATTAACAACACAACATCTGTCTGGTATGCCGGATCAGGATGAGTAACCTCAAATGATTACATTTCCAAAGTCTGTCAGAGACTAGAATTGTAATACTTCTGTTTTATTAGTTGTCTGTAAATTTTGAGATTATTTCTTGCATTTTTTTGAGTTTACTTCTCACAATTCATTAGTTTATTTCTCTCAGGTCGCAAGTTTACTTCCCGCAATTTGCAAGTTTACCTCTCGCAGTTCGCGAGTTTGCTTCTTGCAGTTCGTTAGTTTATTTCTCCTAGTTCGAGAGTTTCTTGCAATTTGTGAGTTTATTTCTCGCATTTTGTGAGTTTATTTCTCGCATTTTGTGAGTTTATTTCTCGCATTTTGTGAGTTCACCCCTCGCAATTCGTAAGTTCACCCCTCGCAATTCGTGAGTCCACCCCTCGCATTTTGTGAGTTTCTTACAATTCGTAGATTTTTTTTTTCTCGCAATTCCTGAGTTCACCCCTTGCAATTCCTGAGTTCACCCCTCGCAATTCCTGAGTTCACCCCTTCCAATTCCTGAGTTCACCCCTCGCATTTTGCAAGTTTTTTTTACAATTTGGAGGTTTCTACTCCCATTTTTTACGTTTACTTCTCATAATTCGTCAGTTTACTTCTCGCAATTCGTGAGTTTACTCCTCGCATTTTGCGAGTTTTTTTTACAATTTGGAGGTTTCTACTCTCATTTTGTAAGTACGTCTCGTAATTTGTCAGTTTACTTCTCGCAATTCAAGAGTTTACTCTTCGCATACTACTTGAAATTTCTGATATTACTTCTTGCATTTCAAGTGATTGCTTCTCACAAGTTTACATACCACAATTTCTGAGTTTACTTTGCAAGTTCTGAAGTTACATATTGCAATTTTGACAATTTCTTGCAAAATCTGATAAATTTAGTTTGCATGTCACAATTTTTTTTTTGGTCTGAGTTCTTACAATTCAAATTTTTATTTTGGCAAACAGTTCTTGCGAAAAAAAAAAAAAAAAAAAAAAAAATGGAATTTCAAATTTTTTACCTACAATAGGGTATATAACGAAGTATGCTAATAGGACTTTTAATTTGCCAGTAACCTAGGTTAAGCGCTTCCGGTCAACTGTATGCCATTGCAAAATCAGTGCGTTTAAGGTCTGTTTTCTTTAAAAATCAGCGATCTCCACTGGCTGAGTGATATCAGATATAAAGTGGGTCTCAGATTGTACAAGAAGCACTGCATTAAATTACATTTTTCACCTTCATATCTTTATGATATGAGCATTTATTTTACCCCAGTATATTCAATGGAGCTTCTGCTCTAGCCTGCCGATTCTGACAGGCGCGTAAACTTCTTTTTGTCTTGTTTTACGCTTGAGCAACTAAATGAATGCCAAAGTCTATTTAACTGATTGTATTTGAATTACATTACAGCATCGATGCTATAAAAGGAATCGTATAAAATGGGGAAAAAACTCACAATAACAGGTCACCGGAAGTTTATCAGTATGGGACCAACACTAGCTCGGCATATACCCTATTATGATAAACTTGTAATTGTGAGCCAAAAGCCAGAATACTGAGATTATATTTACATATTTTGCAACCACCTTCAGTAAAACCTCACCTTCAGTTAGCCTTGATCCTGTTGTCAAAAAGTTTGCGTTAAAAGATGAACAAGTTCCTATTCTGTCCTGTAGGTGGAGCTCCAAACTACTACCCCAACAGCTTTAGTGCTCCTGATGTCCAGCCTCGCTTTCTTGAGTCAAAGTGTAAAGTGTCTCCTGACGTGGCCCGATACAACAGCTCAGACGATGACAACGTGACCCAGGTGTGTTGCTGAACGTGTATCTGTGTAAAGACAATCATAAGTATAGTGAGTTCTAATATGTCTCTCCCTGATCGGATCTGCAGGTGCGCACGTTCTTCACTCAGGTGCTGAATGAAGCAGAGAGAGAGCGTCTGTGTCAGAATATGGCCGGACATCTGAAAGGAGCTCAACTCTTTATCCAGAAACGCATGGTATGATCTTTTTGTTTAATGTTATGCAAGCTAGGGAGGTCTGGAAAATAATACACTGCTTGATTTTAGAGGATTCAGGTGGATTTTTGCCATTTTCGCAGGTGCAAAACCTGATGGCTGTTCACTCTGATTATGGCAACCGAGTTCAGGCTCTCCTGGATAAACACAACGCTGAAGGGAAAAAGGTAGAAAACATTCAATCAGTCTCATACACTTCAATGTATACGCCAATGTAGAAACTATTTATACTGTAAATTTTGTTAATAATTACAAAGAAATACCAAGTAACACATTATATTCATCTTTTGAGCAGATAGATGAAAATTATATTTTCTTGTAAAATGTACTAAAGTGCATTTTTATTGATTGCAATCTTTTATTTACAACTTTATTTTTTATTGTGTTATTTTAGTGTACATCCTGATTTATAGCTATCTGACTAAAATATTTTTTACAAACTTTACTTCTCGCAGTTCATGACTTTACTTTCCGAAGTTTGTGGCTTTACTTCTCGCAGTTCGTGACTTCTTGCAGTTTGTGACTTCTCGCAATTCATACTTTACTTCTTGCAGTTCGTGACTTTACTTCTCGCAGTTTGTGGCTTTACTTCTCGCAATTCATACTTTACTTCTTGCAGTTCGTGACTTTACTTTTTGCAGTTTGTGGCTTTACTTCTCGCAATTCATACTTTACTTCTTGCAGTTCGTGACTTTACTTTTTGCAGTTTGTGGCTTTACTTCTCGCAATTCATACTTTACTTCTTGCAGTTCGTGACTTTTACTTTTTGCAGTTTGTGAGTTTACTTATGGCATTTAGTGAGTTTATTTCTCACATTTTGTGAGTTTCTTGCAATTGGTTTAATTGGTTTGCAATTAGTTTACTTCTCATAAGTTTACGTATTGCAATTTCTGAGTTTAATTCTCTCAATTCAAGAGATGACTTCTTGCATTTACTTGTCATTTCTGAATTACTTTCCCCAGTACTTCTCGCAGTTCATGACTTTACTTCTTGCAGTTCGTGACTTTACTTCTAAATACTAAAAGAACTGAAACCAAAACTGAAATAAAACAACTGTACAACGGTAATAATAATATTAATAAAACACCTTCGTAATACTATCTTCAGTTACTCTAAAATATGGAAGCTTATTCTACCATGGAATAAAAGTAATAAACATTTTTTTTAAATAAATTTAGACTTTTTAGCTAAACTTGTGAAGTGCTTAAGTTTTATTCTTCTTGACGCACATTTGGCCAGTGAATTTTGAAAGGGAAATTTCTGAATTGTGAGCTATAAACAATCTAACAATTATATCAAAAATAAGCAAACGCCTTGTCAGATTATTCGCAATTACATTTTTATATATAGAAAATAACACTGGGGTGTATGTGATTTTTCTCTCTCCAGAACACTGTTCATGTTTATTCTCGTGGTGGAGCGTCTGCTGTGGCCGCAGCTTCTAAGATGTGATTTCAAAGTGCCGTCCCTCTACACACACACACACACACACACACACACACACACACACACACACACACAGATTCATTCTCTTATAGAGTGTGATATAGTGTTATACTGCCTAATTCATTCCATGTATGGTGTAGAAATACAGACATATCTAATATGGCCAATTCACAACACAAGTGATCTTAGCAAATGCAACGCTGACTCCTTAATCATGATTTATGCCTTCAAGCAAAATGGGGGCCTTTGGAAGATTTGAGCTAATCCAAACTAAATCAGCCTATTTCAGTATCTTTCTGCATTTTGATTTGTGTGAAATGTAGAATAGGCCAAAATAATCTGAGAATTAAAGCTACTGTGTTTAGCTTAAATGCTGTATGACAATTGATTTTTTTTTTTCTCTCTACAATTTATAAATACCTTGCCTACTTATGCAGTTTTTAAGCTGAATTAAGATGGAATGAATGTTTTCCGTCCATTTTGCCTTGACTGAATATAATTCGGTTCTCATAATATGAATGTAACTCGTTTTGTCATTTTTTAATTAATAAATGATAATATTTGATCTCAGTGACTGAGTTGTGGATTCATTTGAACTTTTGTTGCTTTTTCATTGTATTATTTTCCATTTAAAATGTTCAAGAAATTCACTGAAAACTTATATCTTTCCTATAAATACAATACTCAACATTCAGTGAATCAAAACCTTTTGTCAAATTCAAATCTTATGTCATACATCGTATGATATGCAGTGAAATGCTTACACAACCACTCGTGACCTTGAAATAGTAACAACAACAAAAATAATAACAACAGAAACTAAACCAAGGATGCCCAAACTTTTTTGTATGAAGGGCCAAAAGCAAATATCATTAAGAAGCATTGAGGGGCCAAATGTAAATATACCAAACTATATTACATTAAAGTTGCCATGGGTAATTTCCTAATTTATTTTAAAATATTTCAAAATAAACAGAAAACATTAAATCGTATTAACTAATGCAGTATAATGTTTTCAATGATAGCTTATTGCAATAAAAACAATCACATTTATAACACAGTGGAGTTCAGTGCTGAATACACTAGTCAAGCAGAAACTTGACTACTTGAGACTTGATTTGCTCACCAAAGTCTCTACATTGTTGGGTGACAAACAAATCTGATTTATTTACACCATTTAATTGAAACATTTCATTTCAATTAGCTTTTAACAATAAAACAAACAAAGGGTTACTCTACATTTGAATTGACAATCTCAAAAGGATTCTCATCATTCTGCCTCTCTTCTCAGATGAAATGGCGGGCCAAATCAAAGGTTACCATGGGCTAACTTTGGCCTGCCGGACCTAGTTTTGGCATCTGATCTAATCTATGGAGAAATACAAGTTATGCAATAGAAAATAAAAGCAAATCTAAAATATTTAAAGACTTTTGATGTGGAGTATGTGTAAACATTATTCTAAATTAAATTTCTAAAACTATCGATCACCCATTCTTGTCTTAGGATTCCCTTCAAATGTTGACTACTGTATATATTTTTTCATATTTTGTAACTTTACAATTGAATCAAAGAAAAATACTGAAATTCATGAAAAGCCATTTCCATTTTCAGTGTTTCCTCAGAAGAGGGCGCCATTTTCTCACACAGGATGCCCAGATAATGTTAACAGGATACTATATTCCTCAAAATAAACATCACTCTTTATTTATGCTTTCTAAATATTGAGCCTTTGGTGTTCCGGATCTATTGATGTTCACGTATGGCTTGCACTCTATACCAAATTTTAATTAATCTAAAACCTCCTGTCTGTATTTTCCTTCTAATGGAGAGAGTGAAAACCCCTTAAAACTTCCCCACAAAAAAGGAAGTCTGGTGTGGTCGCATATTTTAAAAGTATTATTTACTTACAAGTGATTTTGTGTGAGGTATAAGTGAATATCACTTTAATTTTTGTATTGATATGCATCTATTTAGATTTTTATATATATATATATATATATATATATATATATATATATATATATATATATATATATATATATATATATATATATATATATATATATATATATATATATATATATTAGTCAGTTAACATTTTAATTGTGCGTATTTTGACAAACTTAGAGATTTTGTCGAAACGGGTCCATCTTTAGAAGCAGCTCCCTGCCCTGATCTCTCTAGCAACACAACCACATAATGAATGACCTCTCTCTCTCGCTCCCTCTCTGCGACTCCACCTATCTGCAGTGTTGTATAAGTAGAGTTTTCATCTGTCTCCTCAGTATTCTTCCAGGAGTTAGGACCGCTGATCTCCAGGATGGATAACGCCACATACAGCTACGTGAACGACTGCACTCCACTCACCAACTGTAAGGCCGGCCGTAAGGCTGGCGGCTCCACGGTGGTTAACATGAGCCAAGCGGGCAAGAAGCCACCAAACGACTACCTGGTCTGGTCACTCTGTAACACTCTTTACGTCAACTTCTGCTGCCTGGGGTTCATGGCTCTGATTTACTCCATCAAGGTGAGCTCCAGCGCCAATATCTTCATCTGTATTGTGGCTTATTCAGAAGTTTTTTTATGAATAATCCTGAATGTCACATGATGAAAGGTTCTGATTGAAGCCGAAAATGGACCATTGCCATGGAAGACATGTTTTGAACAGTGATGCCATGCAGGGTTTTTGAAGTGGTGTCATTGGATAGATTTTTGATCCCTAAAGAATCCTTCATTGAACTTTACAAATTTAAAAGAATCCACTATTAAGGATGTTTTGTGAACTTAAAGGGTTCCATGGATGTTAAAGTTTCTGTCCGTTCTGTGTAATTGTTCAGAAAAGCATCTGCTTGTGCTTTAGAGAAGCCAGAAACTTGTAGAGAAATTTACACTTCTCTCTTCTATTTTGTTTTTTGCCAATTGATGATCTATAAATAAACCTTTTATCATTAATGGATTATTAAAAGTGTAAAATGAACTTTCACTAAAAGTGTCTTTAGGGGAAACAAATTATTTTAATGACATCACTGTGAAAATCAGATTTTGGAACAATCAAGGTTCTAGATTGGCATTAATGGTTCCACAAAGAACCTTCTATATCCATGAAAACAAAAGGTTCTACACCTAAAAATAAAAGGTCCAAAATGGGCCATAAAATAACTCTTCTTTTTTTTTTTGAACGAGCTATTTGTCGAATGAAAAGTTTCCATGGATATTAAAGGTTCTTGTCACTGACAAAAACAAACAAACAAACAAAAAACTTTTGAGAGCTAAGTGTGAAGAGAATTTTTAATAATCTAAGAAACATTCTTAATTGTAAGTTCTATGAATGTTGAGGGTTCTTCAAGGAATCATCAATAGCAAAACATCATATAATAAAAAAGGTTCTTTAGATTATCAATTATTTCTTTACACAAAAAAACATGCTTCTATTAGGAAATGGTCATTTAAAGGCTCAACTAAGAACTGGTCATTTAGGTTACTGCTGCAGAATCCCCGTTTAAAACTTTTATTTTAGGTGTGTTTATTCTCTGAAGAACCCCAGGGCACCTCAGAAACCATATTAAGATTAGATGCTCTTAAAAATAAAGGGTTCCAAATACATTTTCCCTACACTAACTACAAAGAAGACCTAAATTTTTCCCATTAATGAACTATTCAGTCAAGAATTCTTTAAAATTTTTAATGTGAAAAATCATTTTAGGATAATAATAATAAACTTTTTCTAAGAGTTTAAATGCAGTCAAAAATACATTTTCCATTGGGATTAGAGGTACCACTTAAGAACAATTTTTGGTTCCCCAAAGAACCTTTTAGTCAACAGTTCTTAAAAATACATTTTTTTTATAATGTCTTAATTTAATCCACTATATTTAAGGAGTTAATGTGCTAAAACTATACTTTAATTTCCATTCTGTGTGTGTTTTCAGGCTCGAGATCAGAAGACTCTGGGTGACATGCGTGCAGCGCAGGAATGCTCAGACAAGGCGAAGTGGTACAATATTCTGGCTTCGGGCTGGAACCTCTTGATTCCGCTGCTGGTGTTGGGTCTGCTGGTCCTGCTCCTGGTGCATCTGGGAAGCTCAGAGGGAACATTTGATTTCTTCGGTGAGGACGGATTCCAGAGCTTCATGAAGCTCTTCAGCAGGTAGACAGAGCAACTCGAGCAAACCCACCACCACCACCTGCAAACCCTCTGGACTATTCATCCTCTCTCTACTTTATCAGCATGTTATTTTCCTTGGCTGTGTGAATTTATCATTATTTAGTTTATTGTTTTATTCCCTAATTCATGTCAATGTACTGTATAACTAACCCTCAATTTTATTTTATGAAGTAAATTGGCTCTGTAGTATTTAATAAAATATTTAATATCCTCAAGATTTTGCCACTTGTTTCTCTTTAAACAGATTTCTGTCACCTACGGGATAAAATAATTAATTACAGTATGGTCAAAATGGCAATACTTGTATGCAAAAACATACGC
The DNA here is from genome assembly GCA_903798195.1 of Danio kyathit. NCBI lineage: Eukaryota > Metazoa > Chordata > Actinopteri > Cypriniformes > Danionidae > Danio > Danio kyathit. The sequence continues at coordinate 9,750,739 of LR812543.1, forward strand.
TGTATGCTGAATGTTACGAAAACAAGGAAAAATGCAGTTGAAAAAAAAAATGTTAACAGTAGTGTGAACTGATGCTGAAATATATGGATTTTTATGGTGTTTTCACATGACAAAAATGACGTCTATGATGTGTATTCTAAAACTTAGCAAATGGTCTGAAATGTATAGGTGGGTATCAATCCTAATGTGAGGCAAATCTTTTTGAAATTCCCCCAAAAATAAGCAATCTATGGTGCATACGTGAGGTTATTTTTATGAGTTAAGAACTCATGAAGAGCTTTTAAAAAGTGTAATATAACATTTCCAATGCTTAAAATGGTGAAGTTGAACAGAAAAGCTAGCTATGCCTCAGCATTTTGTCCTTTTTATGGTTGCGAATTTTCACATCAAGTCCTGTTTTTGGAGTTTGATGTACACCAAGATTTGAACATTGGTGTTCACACTTATTCAAATGAACTGGACTAGCATATAAATTGTACCAGAGAATGATTCAACTGTGAACATTAGCCACCTAACTTAGCCAGTTCTTTGTATTGTGACTGTTTTACTTGATTTTACCCAGATGTTGCTAATAAGTTGTTAACTAAAAAGAAAATCTTGATATGTGATGGGCATCTTTGTTAACATACTTAAGGAATCACATACCTGAACCTGAAGCTACTCGTCCTGTTTCACACAATACTGAAGTTTGTTGTGCGTTAAACCGTCGTCAAACATACCTCAGTTTGTAACGTTTGTATCGTCCTCACGCTCGTTTCCATGACGACGACTGTATTTCGTTAATTCGCCCGCGAAATTTAAACAATTAACGTCCGCGTCTAAAGCGATATCGTTTCTTGATTCACGAACAAATGATTCTTAAGATCCGATTCCTTTTAGTTAACAATATCCTATTCAGACAACCTGTTCCTCAGTAAAACGATGTGATTTTACAAACCATTTTTGCCATTTAAGTAAAAGCATAATGATAAATGTATATTTTAATAAGAAAGGGTTTTATTCAACCCTAATATTTTATTATTTAAATTCCCCAAGTTGCTTATCTGGTTTCCTAGTAAGGAAAGGTTAATCTACTCCTGGTTCTGAAGGGTTTTTGGTCCCTCTTCTCCATCTCAAGCCAAGTTAGAAGTCATGTTAGCTAGTTTAAGCTGTATTTCTAGCTAATTGGTTCTGAACATGGGTTCTATGCTGAGGGCTTGTGTTTCTCCTGTTAAAGAGACTGAAGAAGGGCTGCTGTGGTTTACTTCTCTGTAATGTTCCTCCATGCCGCCTGTGCTTCCAGCGGTGGCTCCTCCCGGCTCCACTGGTATTTTTATCATTTAAATGACAGAGCTGTTTGCCAACCTTCACTCCCCTTCTATTTCAGTCGGTGCACAGAGTGGACACAGATGTGCAGGGACTCGATTAAAGAGCAGTTAACACACACACACACACACACACACACACACACACACACGTAGACCTCTGCCTGCTAGAGTCTCTCTCATCTGTGTGGATTCTTGCTGATTCTTCATCGCAACTGTCAATTAAATCTCTGAGGCCTTTTGATTCAAGTGAGCAGGTTAAAAAGTGCATCCATTCCGCTTAGGCCCTTTATTCATCAGGGGTAGCCACAGCGTAATGAACCGCTAACTTATCCAGCATATGTTTTACAAGGCGGATGCCCTTCCAGCTGCAACCCAGTACTGCTAAACATCCATACACACTCACTCACTCTCTCTCTCTCACACACCAAACACACACTACGGTCAATTTAATTTATTTAATTCACCTATAGCGCATGTGTTTGGACTGTGGTGGAAACCAGAGCACCCAGAGGAAACCCATGCCAACATGGGGAGAACATGCAAACTCCACACAGAAATGCCAACTGACCCTGCCGGGGCTCGAACCAGCGACCTTCTTGCTGTGAGGCAACAGTGCTAACGGTGTCATCCTAAATTGTATCCTTAATCTGTAATTTGGTCATTTTGTTGTAATTGTTTTAATTAAATAAGTGTCAGGGTGAGTCTTACAAACTAAAGAACATGTCTTTAATTCATGTTTTCAGATGCTTTCAAAGTCATTTTCAGTAGCCTGAAGCATAAGAAAATAAACTGCCGTATTTGAGAATACCTATTGACAGCGTTTGCCTTGGTGCATATCATTTGTTTTTAAAAATATTCATAGTAATATAGTAATGCTATTAAAAGTCGTTATATTATGCATGCACATTATTATGTTTTGTTTATAACTGCATAATGGTAATTTTGCATGTTAAATAAAATGTTATCATATTCACATAATATCATAATTTTATATATATATATATATATATATATATATATATATATATATATATATATATATATATATATATATATATATATATATATATATAGTTGAAGTCAGGATTATTAGCTCCCCTTAATTATTAGCCCCCCTGTTTATTTTTTTGCCTGTTTTCTGTTTAATGGAGAGAAGATTTTCTCAACACATTTCTAAACATAATAGTTTTAATAACTCATTTCTAATAACTGATTTATTTAATCTTTGTCATGATGACAGCAAATAATATTTGACTTGATATTTTTCAAGACACTTCTATACAGCTTAAAGTGACATTTAAAGGCTTAACTTGGCTAATTAGATTACCTAGGCATTTTGGGGTAATTAGGCAAGTTATTGTATAACGATGGTTTGTTCTGTAGACTATCGAAAAAATGTAGCTTAAAGGGGCTAATCATTTTGTCCTTAAAATTGTGGTTAAAAAATTAAAAACTGCTTTTAGTCTAGTCAAAATAAAACAAAGAAGACTTTTTCCAGAAGAAAAAATATTATTAGACACTGTGTAAATTTCTTTGCTCTGTTAAACATAATTTGGGAAATATTTAAAAAAGAAAAAAATTACAAAATTCAAAGGGGTCTAAACTGTATATACTGTGTGTGTGTGTATATATATATATATATATATATATATATATATATATATATATATATATATATATACAGTACATACACACACACACACACACACACAAGTAATGAATAATATACATTTTAATACATTATACGTAATGGTAATCATCAGCCAATCATCAAATATAAAATATTTAAAAAATGTTTCTATTATTTTATTTACAATAAATTAAGCTTTACTTAAATTTAAAAGGTATTTATGCAAAATAATCTCTAATGGTAATAACATATGACCTCCTCTGTCTATCATAAACTATAAGAACATGTAGTGCATAAAATAAAATATCACACACAAATTCAAATATACATTTAAAATTACAAGTTAAATAACCCTCAACCCTCTTTGCTCTGCTCAATGACAGGCTGATGGATGTCAACGCGCTGTATCTCCAAAATTATATATATATATATATATATATATATATATATATATATATATATATATATATATATATATATATATATATATATATATATATAGTTGAAGTCAGAATTATTCGCCCCCCTGTTTATTTTTTTTCCCCAATTTCTGTTTAACTTGGAGATTTTTTCAACACATTTCTAAACAATAGTTTTAATAACTCATTTCTAATAACTGATTTCCTTTATCTTTGCCATGATGACTGTAAAGAATACTTTACAACACACTTCTATACAGCTTAAAGTGACATTTAAAGGCTTAACTAGGGTAATAAGGTTAACTAGGCAGGTTAGGGTAATTATAGTTATTGTATAATGATGGTTTGTTCTGTAAACTATCGAAAAAAAAAATTTGCCTAAAGGGGCTAGTAATTTTGTCCTTAAAATGGTGTTTAAAAAAATAAAACTGCGTTAATTCTAGTCAAAATAAAACAAATAAGACTTTCTTCAGAAGAAAAAATATTATCAGACATACTGTGAAAATTTCTTTGCTCTGTTATAAACATCATTTGTTAATATATATGCAATGACACAATATGCACTGCAAGAACAATTAAAAAAATTCTTTAGCATGTTAATATATTCAAATCCAAAAAGGAATGCTTTGCTGCTTGTAAGTAGTCATTTAGTTGACATAAGCAGTCATTTAGACACTTTTATCTTTAGCTATTTACAGTATACAGTACAGAGTCAATCCCCCAGCAGAAAGATGTCGAGCTCAGGAACAACACTTAACCCTTATAATGTTCTGGGTAAAACAAAACACTTTCTTGGACTTGACTTATTCTACTCACTGTTTTTTCCTTTTATTAGAGTTTGAGTAGGATTATTCCTCTGCTAGGAGGGTTTTTCAGCTGCCGTGGTTTGAGCACAACCACATTAGGGAGGATCACACACATAAACACCCACAGGCTGAAATTAGCGCTCGACAGTCGGCTATATGGAGCTGATCTGACTGAACTGAGGGATAATCTTGCCTTTCCGCCGGGTTTCAGCCTCTGTAATGATGCTCGGCAGTTTCTGGGTGGCTTTCAGCTCCCACCCAAATTTAATAACAGGTAAGACGACAATTTGGTGTAGCCTATTTGTTATTAGTTAGTACAGATTAACAACCTCAGAGTAACGTTAGATCTGCTACTTCTAGTAGGCTAGGTAGGCTAGTTGTTTAATTAATGTGAAGGAATGTATTAAAGTTTCCCAGTACCGAGTTGCAGCTAGAAAGGCATCCGCCAGGTAAAACTTATCCTGGATAAGTTGGCGGTTCATTCCGCTTTGGCGACCCCTGATAAATAAAAGGACTAAGCCGAAGGAAATGAATGAATGAATATATATATTAAAGTTTGTAATAACATAGAATTTACTTTGTGTATACATTCACGCAAATGCTAAAAAATAAGCATCTTTAAATAAAGGTTTCAAGAATATAATAATTTAATAAAACGTAAATAATTACATTTCAAATTTACATACGTTTGTTGTCGCCCTCTAGTGGCAAATCAAAACAACTCTGTAAATAAATGGCCCAGAGTTATTTAGTCTCATATTTATGGTCTCCACCAGTTGATTTAATTATACAATTTTATTACATAAAATTTTATTTTGTTTAGTTCATAATTTTTTCATTGTTTCATTGTGGTTTCTTAAATTGTATTAGTATAAGTATGCAGTAGTATAAGTATCATCTTGAATATAAAAAGAATATATAAAGTTTTATATTAATAAATGTGTTATACATTAAGGCAACTGGATGAAAATAGCTACAAGATTTTAGATAGCAAAAAATAGTTTTATTTTAATTAATTGTGTTTATTTTTGACGGCCCCAGATTAATAAAGGGACTAAGTCGAAAAGAAAATGAATGAATGATGTGTTTATTTTTCATTCACATTCTATATTAATTAAAGGTTTTTTTTTAGCATCATGTGTTTATTAGTTTTACTATTTTAAAGTAATTTTCATTTAAATTAGTTAAAGTTAAATAATAAGAACACACTTTATTATTATTTATGTTAATACATTAGGTTGAATGAAAAGAAAATTAAAAACAGGTTTGATGTATTTTTATATATTGCAGTGTGTAGTTTTCATTTTGAAAGTAGATTAAAATTAATCAGTGATACTAAATGTTTGATTAATTTTAATTGCAATGTACAAATGGTTAATGGGAATGCATATAACCCCTGTTAAACTTCATCATATGTATGCTAATATTCCAGACGTGTGCTCTAAATGTTATTTGATAAAGGTACACTATATCACTGCCTCTGGCAATGTCCTAAAATACAAATGTTTTGGAAAGAGATCATTGAATGTATGTCAGACATGTTTAATATTAAAATCCCTTTAAATGCCAAGCTTTGAGCAGAAAATCTTTGACTATGTTTGGGAACCATATATGAATATTATGTAAATTGTGTGTTTGTACACATGTATTTTATTTTTTTATTGTGTTATTGTTTTTCTTATTTTGTCATTATCTTTTTTTCAATGTTTCAATTCATTATTTTTATTTATTTATTATTTTATTTATTTATTATTATTTAGTTATGTCAACTTGTTGAAACAGAATTATTAGCCCCCCTGTTTATTTTTTCCCCCAATTTCTGTTTAACGGAGAGAAGATTTTTTCAGCACATTTCTAATCATAATAGTTTCAATAACTCATTTCTAATAACTGATTTATTTTATCTTTGTCATGATGACAGTAAATAATATTTGACTAGATATTTTTCAAGACACTTCTATACAGCTTAAAGTGACATTTAAAGGCTTAACTAGGTTAATTAGGTTAACTAGGCAGGTTAGGGTAATTAGGAACGTTATTGTATAATGATGGTTTGTTCTGTAGACTATTGAAACAAAAATTAGCTTAAAGGGGCTAATCATTTTGACCTTAAAATGATTAAAAAAAATTAAAAACTGCTTTTATTCTAGCCAAAATAAAACAAATAAGACTTTCTCCAGTAGAAAAAACATTATCAGACATACTGTGAAAGTTCCCTTGCTCTGTTAAACATCATTTGGGAAATATTTAAAATAGAAACAAAAATTCAAAGGGGGGCTAATAATTCTGACTTCATTCAACTGTATAAGGAGGGTGTGGATGTGTGCTGTTTTGTAGGTTGCATTGTTATTGTATGCCTAGTTGATGGGGTGGGGGATAAATAAAAATATTTGGAAAAAAATACTAATTGCAACACATCAAGTTAATATAAATTATAATGACAAATATTTTTTTATGAACTAGGGTAAAGGTGTGCGTGCGCGTTCGTGTTTGCGCCATCCCATTTTGTAAGCACCAGCAGATGGCGCTATGTAGTAATTTACTTAAAGTGACACAAATGAAGATATTTTGAAGAATGTTTGAAACCAGAAGTTATTATGGATGTCAATGGCTACTGATCTCCAACATTCCTCAAAATATATGTGTTCAACCAAAGATGCTCAAACCTGTTTGTATTATTATTTTTTTATAGTGCATGTCCTTTAAAATAATTTGAACCACTGACATTATATATCCACATCAATTGCAATATATATACAGTATATACATCAGTATATTATACACCATTCATTCATTTTCCTTCAGCTTAGTCCCTTTATTCATCAGGGGTCACCACAGCGGAATGAACCGCTAACTTATCCAGCATATGTTTTACACAGCGGATGCCCTTCAAGCTGCAACCCAGTACTGGGAAACACACTCATACACACACACACATACACTACGGCCAATTTAGTTTATTTAATTCACCTATAGTGTTTGGACTGTGGGGGTTTGTGCTACACACTGCACCACCGTGTCGCCTATGTAATACACTATTTATAGGCTATTAAAATGACCATGCATATAAAATAAATGTAGTTAAATTATGTAATTTACTAATTATGAATGATTTATTTCTTAATTGTTGTTGTTTTTTCAAGTAGGCTACAATAACTAGGCCTATGAAAAGCATTCTGTCTGGAACTTCATCTGTTCTCCTTTATTGTACTCCACAGGTCAAAGAACAAATTGTGCATTAATTAGTCGGACAAGAATTTCTCAAGGAAGTGTCGTGTGTTCATCTGGAGAGTTATTAATTCATAATGTGCTGTGTCAGTGTGCTTGACTGATTGTGTCAGCTGGTGATCTGCGACCCCTCCCCCTTCCGTGGCCCCTCCCCCTCTCGATGTGCTTGGTCAGCTGCTGTTCGCCCAAACGCAGCTGTGGAGTGGCTGAGAAAGACAGGAGATCCCAGCACTCATGAGGCACGACATCTGCCCTATAAACACAGTTATATACACATGATTTAAATACACAAGCAGTTTAAAAAAAGGCGGGATAAAGGGGTTTATTTTAATATAATATTTTAAATACATTTAAATAAATGATCAATATAACAACAACAAAACGCCTCATATTAGAAGTCCTTATCAAAATAATGACAATCTGTAGAACTAATATTCAGATCATCACACACAAAAAAATGATTCATTGGATTTACTACATTTTTAAGGTAACTGGTTGCAAACAATTAGTCAAGATATGGGCTGAATTTAAACAAATTTAACTTATAAAACTTATCAGAAGACTTCATCAAAATAATGACAGTCTGTAGAATTAATATTCAGTTCATCATACTTATAATCTTACATTAATGACATTTAATCAATATTTATGTTAGCAATATTCAATAATATTAATGTTTATCAAAGGAAACGATACAGATTTTTTATTAATACCATTTGATTATGCTTATACTTTAGATGTAATCTTTATATTTAATTTTCAGATCTTCATAGAAACAAAATAGGTTTGTTTTTTGACTTCTAAACCAATATTTTAGGTAAAATTAAATGTAGAAAATGTAAATGTAATAGTAAATTTTCATGATCTCTAAAAATAATATTCAATTCAACATTACATGTAATTCTAATAAATGTAATAACGTTTTCATTTTGACAACCTTCAATATTCAGTATGTTCATTCATTCATTGATTTTTCTTCGGCTGAGTCCCCTGATTCATCAGGGGTCGCCACAGCCGAATGAACTGCCAACTTTAGTAAATGTTTTGAATTATTAATGTCATTTAATTATCCTTTCTTTTGACAATCTCTAATATTTAGGCATGCGCCCTTAAAGATAATAGATATATGAAACCTGTTACTGCATAATTGTATTTAATAAATATAAAATAAAACTTGTAACACCAAAGTAGTCGCCTATTATTATTATTTGAAAAGCATTTTTCTCAGTTTTTACAAACATCGAATGCATTTGTCAAAAATAAAGTGATTACGTCATCAAACAATCGTATATAGTGTAACATTCCCAAAGTAGTTTAAACTATTTAACATACACTGTAAAAAATGCAGGGTTCCACACAATTCATTCATGTTCTCCCAACACAAATTGATTAAGTTAACTTAAATTTAAGTGGATTAAACATAAAACAATAAAGTTGTCCTAAAAAAGCTCATTTTAAATAAGTAGCTTGATCAAGCAGCAAAACCATTTTTGAGTGTGTGCTATTTATATTATATTATTGCATATCTTGCAATCATTCCAGCTTTTCTTAGTCTATTTGATTTGCTAAATTGTATTTAATTCAAATAAGAGTACATTAATTGTTTCAAATAAGAAAACTATTCAAATTCAAATAAAAATATATTGTTGAATGCCTTTCCCCCACCTCAACTCTGTCAAAAATGCATGGGATCCACACTTGATGTTGTCCAAACACAAACCTATTAAGTCAATTTAACTGTTTCTACTAATTTAAGTAGATCGAACTCAAGAATTGTGTTGTTTCAGCTGATTTTAAATAAGTTTGATCAAGCAGCAAAATCATTTTTCAAGTGTGCTATTTATATTATATTATTGCACATCTTGCAATTTGTCCTGCTTTTCTTAGTCTTTGATTTGATAAATTGTGTTTCCACACAATTCATTAATGTTGTCCAAACAAAAACTGATAAAGTCAATTTAACTGTTCTTACAAATTTAAGTAGATTGAACATAAAAACTCAAGAATTGTTGATTCAGCTCATTTTAAGTAGCCTGGTTTGATCAAGCAACAGTGGATTAAACAATTAACAACAAAACAGCTAAGTTGTCCCCAAAAAACCATTGTGTTGCTTCAGATCATTTTACGTAAGCAGCCTATACTCTCAAACAGTCCACTTTATCAAATGAAATGAGTGTAGTTAACTCAAAATTGACTGAAAGTTAATTCTACTCATTTGAAAAGAGTTTTGAACTCAGTGCTGAAGGTAATGAGTTAAATACCTCATTACGTCAACTTAAATGGAGTAAGTTCACAGTACTCATATAGATTAGTTTAACTTAAATGGTTTGTAGCAATCAGTTTCCTCAAACGGTTTGAGTTGCCTTAACTTATTAGGTTTTACAGATCTCAGTTGATTTGAGTTTTCTTCATTTATTGGGTTTTACTGTGGTCAAATTGCTTCATTTACTCAAATAGAGTAAGTTCACAGTACTCATTAGTACTAATCTGCGGACGTTTTTTGCAATTTCTGCGGAGAATTTTGGTAAAAATCTGCGGATTTCTGCAGAAATATTTTGGGAGTCTCATAACTAAAACCTTAATATGTGAAATATGTGTAATTTAAAAACTGAATAAATTCAGATTTACACACATTTACTCAAGTAAATAAACAGAATTAATGATGGGCTAAAAATCTGCGGAATTCTGCGGAAAATCTGTGGAACTCTGCCCGCGCAGATTCCGTGTGGGCCTACTCATTAGGATTAGTTTTTAAACTTAAATGGCTTGTTGCAATCGATTTCCTCAAATGGTTTGAGTTGCCTTTACTTATTGGGTTTTACAGTACTCAGTTGGTTTGAGTTCTCTTCATTTATTGGGTTTTACTGTGCTCAAATTGCTTAATTTACTCAAATGGAGTAAGTTCACAGTACTTATATAGATTAGTTTAACTCAAATGGTTTGTAGCAATCAGTTTCCTCAAATGGTTTGAGTTACCTTTACTTATTGGGTTTTACAGTACTCAGTTGGTTTGAGTTCTCTTCATTTATCGGGTTTTACTGTGCTCAAATTGCTTTGTTTACTCAAATATATTAAGTTCACAGTACTCATTTTGATTAGTTTTTGAACTTAAATGGTTTGTTTCAATCGCTTTCCTCAAATGGTTTGAGTTACCTTAATTTATTGGGTTTTACAGTGTATTCTGTAAAAACCAACAGTCGACTTTATCAAATGAAATGAAAATTGACTGCAAGTTAATTCTACTCATTTGAAAAGAGTTTTGAACTCAGTGTTGAAGGTAATGAGTTAATTAAATACCTCATTACAGCAACTTAAATGGAGTAAGTTCACAGTACTCATATAGATTAGTTTTTTTTTTAACTCAAATGGTTTGTAGCAATCAGTTTCCTCAAACAGTTTGAGTTGCCTTAACTTATTGGGTTTTACAGTACCCACTTGATTTAAGTTCTCTTCATTTATTGGGTTTTACTGTGCTCAAATTGCTTCATTTACTCAAATAGAGTAAGTTCACAGTACTCATTAGGATTAGTTTTTAAATTTAAATGGCTTGTTGCAATCGGTTTCCTCAAACGGTTTGAGTTACCTTAACTTATTGGGTTTTACAGTGTAGTTTGAACAAGCAACCCTCCCAAAAATTAGCCTATACTCAGAACAGTGCTTCATTGATGTGGACTTCTCAAAGGCTTTACATTCAATCTTCATCTGGTTGGTCTCCCCAATCCTGATTACATATATGCCCATATAGGAAACCACATCAGTTAAAAGCCTAATTGCAGTCAGATGGTGCTTCCTGTTCCGTTCAACATATGCTGGTCCTTTCATCCTGCATTACATTTATCTTGTGTATATACAGGTAAGTCTTTAGTAGTTTGAAGTGCTTTATCAATTTTAACAAAGCTTTGAAATTTGACGTCAGAAACATGAAACAACCGACGTCGTTCAAATAATAAAGACAAAGTGGAACAGCTTGACGGCAGCTGCCTTTAAAGACGAGCTCTCCTTCTCTCATACACATGTTAAACACGTATGAATATTAAAGCGGGTCACCGGCGAGTTTCTCAGTTTGTGTATGCAGACACGCGCCATTCCTATGCGCGCGCTCCAGCAGGTGTTTTGGCGGGGAGTCGCGCGCGCTGAGAGGAATGATTAGCGGGGTTTTTGGGAGGAGCGCGCGGGTCAAACAGCTTCAAGTCGCGCTAATTTGCAGGTCAAAGCGAGACGGCACGCTCTCATCCTTTCTTTTCATCTCTCCCGCTCATTTACGCGTCGCTTTTGTTCTGCCTATGTGGTCCTCAAAACATCCAGTCCACTTCTCCTCCCCCATGCAATGCGCCTTCTGTTTTTTTCAGTTGTGTTTGCAAAGAACAGTTACAACAAATACCTATAGTATTAAAGGGACAGTTCACCCCAAATGAAAATTCTGTTTTCATTTAGCCACAAAACACAATGAAAGCTCATTGAAGAATGTTGGAAACCTGTAACCACTGACTTCCATATATTTGTTTTTGCTATACTATGGATGTCAATGGTTACCGGTTTTCAACATTCTTTAAAATATCTTCCTTTGTGTTTAACAAAGGGAAAAAAATTATAACAATATCTTTTTTTACTAGTTAAGAGTGAATAAAGGATAACAGAATATTCATTTTGGCGTGAACTGTCTCTTTAAGTTCATATAAAAATATAAGAAGATAAAAAACATTAATGATAACCTTTTTGCTTTAGCTATTTAGCCATAAGACAAAACACAATGGAAGTATATTGAATGTTGGAAACCTGTAACCACTGACATATTTGTTTTTCCTATACTATGGATGGTTACTTGTTTTCAACATTCTTCAAAATATCTTCTTTTGTGTTCAGCGAAGGGAAAAAAACTTTAACAATAGTCAAGGGTGAATAAATGATAACAGAATATACAATTTTTGGGTGAACTGTCTCTTTAAGTTCCTGTAAAGATTTAAAAAAATGAATTTAATGATGAACTTGTTGATTTAGCTATTTAGACAAATGACAAAACACAATTAAAGTTTATTAAAGAATGCTGGAAACCTGTAACCACTGACTTACATATATTTGTTTTTCCTATACTATGGATGTCAATGGTTACCGGTTTACAACATTCTTCAAAATATCTTCTTTTGTGTTCAACGGAGGAAAAAACTATAACAACAGTTTTGAACAAGTTAAGGGTGAATAAATGATAACAGAATATTATTTTTTTTGGGTGATCTGTCTTTTTAAGTTCATATTAAATATATGTAAAGATTTTGAAAAATAAATTTAATGATAACCTTTTTGCTTTAGCTATTTAGCCATATGACAAAACACAATGAATGTTGTTTATTGAATGTTGGAAACCTGTAACCACTGACTTACATATATTTGTTTTTTTTCCTATACTATGGTTACCGGTTTTCAACATTCTTCAAAATATCTTCTTTTGTGTTCAACAGAGGGAAAAAAACTATAACAAAAGTCAAGAGTGATTAAATGATAACAGAATATTTATGTTTAGGGTGAACTGACTTTTTCATAAATAAAGATATGAGAAGATAAAAAATAAATAAGTTTAATGCTAAACCTTTTGCTTTAGCTATATGACAGAACACAATAAAAGTTTATTGAATGCTGGAAGCCTGTAACCACTGACTTACATATTATTTGTTTTTCCTAGTATGGAAGTCAATAGTTTTGGTTTTTCAACATTCTTCAAAATATATTCTTTTGTGTTTAACAGAGGGGAAAAGACATTATAGAATATGTTTTGAATGAACTGTCTGTCCCTTTAAGTTCAGTGTTGACTGGCTGTGGATATTAATAATTTTAAAATATACATTTAATGATAACATTAAATAATTAAATAACAATGATTGCATTTTGCTTTATATCTATATAAAATGTAAAAAGTGCGGGGTTTCACACAATTCATTCATGTTGTCCCAACACAAGTTGATTAAGTTAACTTAACACTTTTAACACATTTATGTGGATTGAACATAAGAAAATTAAGTTGTCACAATGAATTCTCAACAGTTGTGTTGTTTCAGCTCATTTTAAATAAGTAGTTTGAAAGAGCAAAAATATATATATTGTTTTGAGTGTATGATAAGCAGTTAGTTTGAAACTGCCATTGTATTAGTCTGAACTAAAAAATAAGCCATTTTAAATAAAGAAAATACTACAGGCCTACTTTAGTTTAGTGATGTTATTTAATATTCTAGATGCTTATATGTTTATGCAGTAGTTTCCACACATTTAAGTTTGTTTTTAAAGTAGATCTACTTGGCAGATTACTGTTCAAGTGAAAAAAACTATTACATAAGCTTAATTATATGAAAAGCATACATTTAAACAAGTTGTGCTTTAAAATTAGGATTAATATCTCAAAATAAGCCCTTGCAGACAGTAAGATTTTATATGGGTCCAGCACAAACATTTCTGCAAGACAAAGCTAGTTTCCTATTTTTTTCCAAAGGGGACAAATGTGACCACAAATAAGACAAGCAATACTGTTTTTCAGGTTGATCTGACATGACAAAAACCCTTTTCCAAGAATCGCTCTATTCTGATTAAGTAAAAAGAAAAAAGTCTGAGGTTTCTATTTTCAAAGATGCTGTCCCAGAACTTTAACAAAGAAAATGTAATAGAGCACTCATTTATTCATTTTCCTTCAGCTTAGTCCCTGATTTATATGGGGTCGCCACAGCAGAATGAACCGCCAACTACTCTGGCATATGTTTTACACAACGGATGCCCCTCCAGCCGCAAAAATACAGAGCATATATATATACAGTTGAAGTCAGAATTATTAGCCCCCTTTGATTTTTTTTTCTTTTTTAAATATTTCCCAAATAATGATTAACAGAGCAAGGAAATTTTCACAGTATGTCTGATAATATTTTTTCTTCTGGAGAAAGTCTTATTAGTTTTATTTCGGCTAGAATAAAAGCAGTTTTTAATTTTTTAAAAACCATTTTAAGGTCAAAATTATTAGCCCCTTTAAGCTATATTGTTTTTCGATAGTCACGCAATGGTTCTCAGTTCCGGTCCTCGTGACCCCCCCGCCCTGCACATTTTGTATGTTTTTCTTACTTAACACACCTGGTTCAGATCATCCACTTGTTAACGGGGAGATCCTTGTGTGTGAAATTAGAGAGGCATAGAAAATGTGCAGAACGGGGCGTCACGAGGACCGGAATTGAGAACCCAGGGTCTACAGAACAAACCATCGTTATACAATAACTTGCCTAATTACTCTAACCTGCCTAATCAACCTAGTTAAGCCTTTAAATGTCACTTTAAGCTGTATAGAAGTGCCTTGAAAAATATCTAGTAAAATATTATTTACTGTCATCATGGCAAAGATAAAGTAAATCAGATATTAGAGATGAGTTATTAAAACTATCATGTTTAGAAATGTGTTGAAAAAATCTCTCTGTTAAACAGAAATTGGGGGAAAATAAACAGGGGGGCGAATAATTCTGACTTCAGCTGTATATATTTATTTGTTTATTAAAATGCTAAGAGTTGCCCAAACAATATCATTCTGGATATCTATCATTAAGCTAGATGTCTTGTAGGAGTTGTGATCAACATTTAATAATCAATAGTTTGCTTCGATAACAGATTTTCGAACTGTAGCTTTTTATTTTTACCATTATAACTTAACCAGGCTTCAAAAACAACTGGACAAGACAAAGTTTGTAAACATACAAACATTTATTAAAGCAATATATTTACAACAGCGACAAATATGGCTCAGGATGATTTTGTTCAAGACAAAAAATATAACTGAAATAAACTTATCCTTAAAAACAAAATGCAGTGAATAAACAATAAATAAATAACTTAGGCCATGACAAAATATATACATGATATATATATATAGTAGGCAATGATAAATAGGCTCACTCGTTCTAACTTTAATTTAAAGTTACATGTTAGTTGCACACTGTAAACAGCAAACCAAGTTGCTAATTCACGATTCAACTGTATAAACGGCAAAAAAATTAAATAAATAAGATGACAGAATCATATTATCACGTAATAACGCGAGTCAGACTCTGATTCGTCATTATTTCCGGCCATTTCCCGCCACCACTCCGTGACGCACGTACCGGCGAGCCCTTCATTCCACGCTTCTCCTTTCCTTACAGACGTCCGTTCTCTTTCGCTTTCCATAGAAATCTGCAAGAAAACGCGTTTAGGAGATTATAAACATGCACAGTGTCTTTTAAAAATGCTCTTGAGTTACATATATGAGTATTAATGGTGTAATATCATCGGTCATGTTTGTTTACCTGTAATGCGCATGTTTGTTTGGCTCTTCGTCTGGACGCGTTTACGAGATTCCTTTCTTCGTTGTGTTTGACTCTTACGGATCTTCAGTGAACTTGCACATTTTCTGTCAACATTCATGATTCTTTCTGTTGTCGGCAAGTCCACAATGTGTCTCTTCATTGTAATCGGAGTTGTTTCTCTGTAAAACAGCGGGCAGCCCTCAGCTGGGCTTTCCTCCCACTTTAAATCCCCATCCAGCGGCTGTCCATCGCTGAAATTAAAGTTCCACCTCTGCTGGTCTCGTTCAGAAATTTCGCGAAGTTTTGACGCCAGTTCTCGCCTCAGCTCATCGTGATCCACGGGTCCGAACAGATTTCGGCATGTTCCCGATCTCTTCAATAGAGAAACGGTCTCCTGTGGGACATTTTTCCTTGAGGCCAGTCTTTCCCCGCCGATGCTGGAGAACAGGACGGTAGACATCGTCGATAGTATCCCAAAATCAGAGCGAAAAGACACGAGAACTAATAAAATCAGTGTGAATTCCCCCACACACGTCGTTAGATGTAGTAAAATACCGTGATTTAATCTCGTCAGATTTAAAGTCCTGCGCCTCAACAGTGTAAAACCACACACATCGCTCCTATTGGTCAATGTGGTTCTGTAGTTAGACCCGCCTCTGCTTGGCTGTGATTGGATAGACTTGCATGTATCCAGCTGTGATTGGTTGTGCGTCCTCGCCTTGGCTCTAGGTATGAATATTTATAACTTTTATCGCTTTCACCCCGCCAGCTCACGTTTCACCACCTGGAGTGAAGTATTTTAAATATTAATAATGACAACAGTAGTTAAATAAGTAAAATAAGAAGTGTTTTCCGTATATCAAAGAAGGTTTATGCTTATTTTTTAGCAAGTTTTTCTTATGTGGACTATATATATATATATATATATATATATATATATATATATATATATATATATATATATATATATATATATATATATATATATACATACATACATACATACATACATACAGTTGAAGTCAGAATTATTAGCCCCCCCTTTGAATTTTTTTTTTTAAATATTTCCCAAATATTGTTTAACAGAGCAAGGAAATTTTCACAGTATGTCTGATAATGTTTTTTCTTCTGGAGAAAGTCTTATTTGTTTTATTTCGGCTACAATAAAAGCTGTTTTTAATTTTTTAAATGTTTTAATTTTTTTTAATTTTGACTGTATATATATATATATATATATATATATATATATATATATATATATATATATATATATATATACACACACACACACAGTTAAAGTCAGAATTATTAGCCCCCCTGAATTATTAGCGCCCCTGTTTATTTTTTCCCCCAATTTCTGTTTAACGGAAATATATACAAAGTTACAATTTAAAATCAGATATATTAAATCCACTTTGAATTTTTTTCCTTTTTTAAATATTTCCCAAATGATGTTTAACAGAGCAAGGAAATTTTCACAGTATGAAGAACAGAAAATAAAAATTAAAAAATCAAAACAATAAAGGATTTTACAATAGCATAATAGACTAAAATCAGGACACATGTAGCATCTAATTTGACGTGTCTTTTACATTTTTAGTTTGTATACACTTTATTCTGTAAAAAAAAAAATCATAATAAAATCATCTAAAATATGTATTAAATATTAAATGACATTATAAAATATATTGCTTCTCATTAAAGTACATTAATTCTTGTATGTACACTACCGGTCAAAAGTTTGGGGTCAGTAGGATTTTTAAATGCTTTAAAATAAGCTTCTCCTGCTCACCAAGGCTGCATTCATTTAATCAAATATAGAGTATAAATTGTAAAATTGTGAATGTTATTGCACTTTAAAAAACCTGTTAGTTTATCATTTAATTTAATAATTTATTACAGTGATTTTAAGGATGAATTTTTAGCTTCATTATTCCAGTCTTCAGAGTCACATGATCCTTCAGAAATCACTCTAATATTAATTATTATTATTAATATTATTATTATTATTAATTCATTCATTTTCTTTTCAGCTTAGTCCCTTTATTAATCCAGGGTTGCCACAGCAGAATGAACCCCCAACTTATCCAGCACATGTGTTACGCAGCGGATGCCCTTCCAGCCACAACCCATCTCTGGGAAACATCCATACACACTCATTCACTACGGAAAATCTAGCCTACCAAATTCACCTGTACCGCATGTCTTTGGACTGTGGAGGAAACCCACGCGAACGTAGGGAGAACATGCAAACTCCACACAGAAATGCCAACTGACCCAGCCGAGGCTCGAACTATCGTCCTTATTGCTGTGAGGCGACTGCGCCACTGCGTTGCCATAATATCATTATTATTATTATTATTATTATTATTAATAATAATATTATCAATAATGGTAATAGTAATAAAAGCAATAATGACTGGAGTAATCATTTTATTTGAAACTACATACAATAAGAAAGCAGTTATTCAAAATTTTAATAAATATTTAACAATTTTTTACATTTAATAAATGCCACCTTGATGAACAGAATGATGAACACTAACTTTTGACCGTTAGTGTGTGTACACATTTATTTACATTTTTGTATAACATTTTATTAATAATTTAGATTGTTTAAATATATATTATAATTACATTTAATTAAAAACAATTCGAAGGCAACGCAGTGGCGCAGTAGGTAGTGCTGTTGCCTCACAGCAAGAACGTCGCTGGGTCGCAGGTTCGAACCTCGGCTGGGCTGGGTCAGTTGGCGTTTCTGTGTGGAGTTTGCATGTTCTCCCTGCGTTCGCGTGGGTTTCCTCCGGGTGCTCCGGTTTCCCCCACAGTCCAAAGACATGCAGTACAGGTGAATTGGGTAAGCTGAATTGTCCGTAGTGTATGAGTGTGAATGTGTGTGTGTGGAAATTCCCAGAGATGGGTTGCGGCTGGAAGGGCATCCGCTGCGTAAAATCGTGCTGGATAAGTTGGTGGTTCATTCCACTGTGGCGACCCCGCAAGGGACAAAGCCGACAAGAAAATGAATGAATGAATGAATAAAAACAATTCGTTTATTTATCTATGTGCATTATAAAAATTGATTATTTATTCATATAATAATAATAATACAATCAACAAATACAATACAAATAATTAACTATAATCTCTGCTGCTTTTACATGACAAACAGAATGAGGTTGAAATCTGCTAATGTGTGAAGATCAGCTGAAAGAAAATCTAGAAAGTCATCATTTTGTTCACTGTTTGAGCTTAGTGAATAGTTCAACAGCGCCCCCTTTTAATCACACTATAGTATTACATTAAACAATCGGATAAATCTAAATAAATGAGATTAGATAAGAAGTTTATGACCTTGCTAATTGCTGGCTTCAGTCACCACATTTATACTCTTGTAACCCTAAATGGCTATGAATTAGAGTTAAACAAATATACACAAACCTGCCTCTGCAACAAGCAGGTTTAACAAGCTTCATGAGAGAGAAGCCTGCAGAAACCCTTTAGCAATGATATAATTCAGTCCTTTTACAAATGTTTTAGAAAAGACTTTGAGTATGAGTATTTGAGATGACTCTGCTTTCTGTGAAGCTTTCAAAGCTGTACACACACTTGCTGTGCTAAATAGGACATAATGTGTACATAAACAAACTGCTTACATAATGTATGGATATTATTATGACCCTAGTTCTGGTTTAACGTATCCCACTTTTCGCACAATTGAGACACTAGTCATCATGTGATTAAATTATGTACACCTAATACCCAAACTCAGTCCTGGAGGGCCGGTGTCCTGCCGAGTTTAGCTCCAACTTGCTTCAACAAACCTGCCAGGAAGTTTTTAGTATATAAGAGCTTGATTAGCTGGCACCCCTGACCTAATATGTCACCCATGTGTAAACCTGTGAAGAAATATCTATAGATTTGAGCCTCTATTTGAAATATGTAAACACACACACACACTGTATCACATTACAGCGTCATTAAAATCATCAATAATGAACAAATAGGTTGATCAAATAGTGTGGCTGCAGCAGAACACAGCGCTCTACATATTTGTGCACATAGTTTTTTAAAAATTGTTTTTATTGCACAAACTATCAGGAACATACATACAACAACACAATATAAAAGGTGAAAGCAAAAGTCTAATAATGGTAAAAAAATAATAAGATCCACAAAGCATAATGTGCAGCATTTGTACACCCAATGATTTTGAGAATTAACAGGGGAATCAAAAAAACTATTATAATAATTGATGAGATTTCTGTTTGTGTATGTGAATTATTGCCAATAAAATAAAAGATTAACAATATATTTAAGACGTTTGTTGGATTTGTTTTCATGATAAAAAATAATATCTTTTAATGTAAAATAATAACTAAGTTTTGTCATTTTAAAAATATATTTTGCTAGATCCTTCTGTGTACAGCATTGCATTCAAACAATAAATGACAAAGGCTCTCTTTATCTGCATTACAGAAACTACATATGTCCTTTATTTCAATGTACTTTGATAATAAAGATTTTACTGGGTAAATTGTAGCTTATGCAGTATTTTAAAGTGAATTTTTTATTTGATTTGATTGTTAATAGAGTACTTGAAGGGAGTTAACCAGGCTCTTTTCCAATTATTATTAACTATAATAGAGTTACAGAAAATAGGAGTAATTATATTTTACTTCTGAAAATTATTACGAATGTGCAGCGGTGAATTTAGTGATTTGGGGGCCCTAAGCAATTCCAGCCATGGGGCCCAAAAGTTCTAAAACACACCTTTTGTACTTTAATTTATTTTTAATTGATTTATTTTGCTGTTTATTTTCTTATATCACTCAATCACTCCTTTTCTACATTTCTAAACTTTTTAAATGATTTGTTTTCTTAAAATGAATTCATAACTAAAAATTACATATAAACTATTTCGTTTTTAAACTAAGTCTTTACCTACTTTGACTACTTTGACAAATGTACATTTATGTATAGAAAATTTGTTAATAAGATAAGAAGATTAAGAAAGACATTTTCTTTTTATGTAAAGCTTCTGTTTTATAATTACCAAAACCAAACAAAACATTTTCCCATAGTAAGGAAAAGTCTTTATCAACATTCTCAATTACAAAAAGAGAAACATTTTTCAAAGCAAATTAAAAAAAACTGCATTGCCAAAATAAGTGAACTAGGGACTCGGAGTGTTGCTTACAAAATGAACAATTAGTATCAATATCTTTTTTATATCTTACTAAGAGAGTATTCACGATGAATAATTCTAAATGAAACTTCTTTATTTGTAATTAAGTAGCTATTTGGGATGAGCCATATTTTACTCCAATCAATATCAGAAACAAAAGAATTCCAATAAAAAGTAACATTTGGAACTGAAACTATTCCATTAAGAAATAAAGATCGTATTGATTCGTTTGCATAGAGACAACATTTAACTACCATTGTAGCAGAAGGGTCTAAAATAGGAAACAGAAGGATAGGGGATGCCATGGAATAACCTAATAACTCCAGATGGTATGGCATCAAATACAACAGCAAATTCTTTAGGGGGGGATGGGAATATTGAATCGATTCAGAATTTATTTATAATTTAATAAATGGCCATTTGAATTTGACGGTAAAAATGATGCAGAATTTGAAAGACTTCTTTAATTTTTTTGTAATAAAAAATTGGCAGGCAACGCTCAAACCTTCCAATTTAAACCTCTGATGAACCCAGACCAATACGAGATTATGTGGGGTTTACTGACTATGAGTGATTGAAATAAGGAACGTATGGCCTTATTTTGATGAGAAGAAAAACATATTTTCCCACATAGTGTATCATTAGGGTGTAACAAAGATATATTTTCTGAATATGAGTAACTTTTATATAGTAAGACAATACATAAGTGAATGGGAAATTATTTGTGCACATAGTTTGATGACCAAAACACATGTTTATGACGCTGCCAATGAGATGAGCGGAAATGACGCCATACCGCGCGACCTTACGATGGTTATATTTTTCTGAAGCGAAAAAAAAAAAAAAAAAAAAAAAAAAAAAAAAAAAATAAAAAAAAAAAAAAAAAAAAAAAAAAAAAAAATATATTTTTCTGAAGCGCACGAGAGGTGCGCGTGCGTGTGCTGCAGTCCATAAAACTGTTTTATCGCCTCTCGTAGGATGAGGAGTCCGCTTTGGGTATATGTGTGAAGCGTAAAGAGGTTATTTTCATATCGCTTCTTTAAGACTTACGCCTATGAGCGACTGTTGATCCGGTTAATGCGCTCACGCTCCGTTACCGGGCAGTGGCGGGACGCGCGCGCGAGCTCCCGTGACTTGCTTTTAGTAGTTTTACGCTTTATTTTAAAGGCTACACTCTCCATTTACCCCGTAGTTCAGGTGAGTGTATGTTGATTGAGTTGTAGTGATTTATTCAGGTTGAGTTCGGCCGTAAATCTCAGTGTTTAGTTTGGGTTCAGTCCGAATTAACATGAGGTTTTGTTGTACTTCAGGTGTGTTGGTCATAATTAGCATGGATATGTTGGGTTAGGGGTTAGTTTATGCGCAGGACAGGTTAAGTCAGTTGTGTACAGGTTTGTTGGGTTTGGTTCTGTCAGAAATGACCGGTCTGCTGGGTTACAGATAGTTCAGCTGTCAGCTCGGTTTAGTTCAGGTTCAGCTCACAGCTGCTGAGGTTGGAAACCATACATGTGTTATTTTAGGGTGAGTTTGCTTGTGTTGTGTTGGGATTAGTTAGCTGTTACTGAAACTCAGGAGGGTTGGGTTAGGTGTAGGTTGGTTCAGGTTTAGTTTAAACTGCAGGTGTATCTCCGCGTGATGGCTAAAGGCGAGTGGAAGAGGTCTGGCGCTGATGATCTCCCGTTAACCGACCGCTCTGAGTGTGAAGTGTTCGATGATGGAACCAACACTTTCTTCTGGTGAGTTCATATGTCTTATAATAACATAATGGATCATTGTGTGTCTTTCTGTGGAGTGAATGTATGGATCTGATGGTGTGTCTGTGATGTCTAGAGGCTGTTATGTAGTATTACAGCTTTGCTCGGCTTTTCTCTGTTCTGCAACCTCAGCAGAACAACACTCGATCCATTAAAGGCTTTAAGATGGACAGATGCCGTAGAAGAGAATCTTTCTCTGTTTGCCTCTTACAGGCACAGAGAGGAAAAACAATAGAGGTAAAGTTGGTTTTATATTCAGATATTCAGACTTTCTCATTAATAATATAACTTCAGAAATGTATTATTTGCAAATTCTAAATAGCAAAATTATATAAGCAGCCAATGACTATCAAAGTACAACATTGTTCACAGTCAATTAGATATTGTTAATGTTGTTTTGAAGTCATACTTTCATGCTAATTCCGATCGAATATTCAAAGTAACATGGTAAACAATATAAAGACTTCTAAATGAACGAATGTGTGAATATAAATCTAACTTTACCTCTATGGAAAAACATGACTGATCGATAGTTTATATACGTTATCTGCTATCAAGTCTTGATAAATCTGAACCTTACTTCAAAAACTACAAGTTAATATGTTCAGTCGTCTATTTCTTTCCAATTCCAATTATTAATATTAATTATTTTATTATTGTTATTAATAATTATAATCCTTTTACATAATTATGTAATACAGTATAGCATGCCAAACTGTATTCGGGAAGGTTGCAGTCCATATTCAAACCGGATTTCTTTAATTTTTGATTGTAAAATTTTGAACAATTGATTTTATCATAATAATTATTTTAATTGTTTTGCATTAATCGTCTAATTTGGGTTGTTATGAGCAATATTTGAACAAATTATTTTTATTCTTGTTTTATGGTGTGTGTGTGTGCACGTGCATCTATCTATCTATCTATCTATCTATCTATCTATCTATCTATCTATCTATCTATCTATCTATCTGTCTATCTGTCTATCTGTCTGTCTGTCTGTCTGTCTGTCTGTCTGTCTGGGGTGCGTTTCCCAAACAACAATGTAACTCGTAGCTGAACTATCATAGTACGGTGCATCGGTTGGGAAAAGAATGATGTAGTGACGAGTGTTTTCCCAAAACCCGTAGTTTCTGTGTTGCAGATCCATCTTTTGAACCACGTTAGTTATAGCGTAAAACGCCCATAATGATGCTCTAAACAGGGTGGAGTAACAACTTCTTTATTAAAGAACCTCATAATTTCTTTGTGCAAATTATATAGTTTTACACGCACACGCATTTAAAATAAAATCCAATAATAGTTTTGCTAAAAACATGCACTCGCTTTCCATATTAATTGAAATGTATGTAAATGGCACATATAGGGCCTGTGTTTCCTTTACAAATATTATTGAGAATATTCCAGTCTATGCTAAATTAACATAAAATCACTTACAAAAGCTAACATGTATTCTAATATCATATAAATAAATAAATAATGAGGTGATTTATTAAGAAATGAAATTGTATATATATTATTTTTTAGGAAATTAAATCCTCCTTTAATAATAATATTAATAATGTTTATTTATTTATTTATTTTTTTTGAAAAGTCTACTTTTACAATTTGACACATGCAATCCACTGCAGATATGCTCTAACCAGCAGGCTCCTGTCATATACAGTAGAGATACTTAATAAATAGCCTACTATAAATTAAAAACATTAACTATGCTGTGTTTTTTGTTTTCACAGGCTTTGGAGACATAACATAAATTCCTCTTTTAAATGATAGGTCACCTATAGCTTTTGTCATGATCTGTGTTCAAAATGACAGCAATGTTTTCAAAGTGCACTGCGAAGGGAGCACAATTGTAAACATGAAGATCGCTAAAACTGAACTTTCAAAATACTTTGAAAGCAAATTACACCTAAGAGAGATGACCTTAATGCTTTTTTATTTTTAATCATTCCAAGTTTAAATGTTAGAATGTTCTAAATGAATAGGGCATAGGGGGTATAAGTGGGAATAGAACACAGCCAGTAACTATGTTTCTAACTACAGCTCCAGAGGTGTAGTTGCAAGTGCACAAGTCTGTCTATCTATCTATCTATCTATCTATCTATCTATCTATCTATCTATCTATCTATCTATCTATCTATCTATCTATCTATCTATCTATCTATCTATCTATCTATCTATCTATCTATCTATCTATCTATCTATCTATCTATCTATCTATCTATCTATCTATCTCAGAAGTCTTCTCGTCTTTTCCCCCATATATATGTGTGATTGTGTTGGGGTGTGTATGATGAGGCGTGGTTGTGTTGATGATCAACCCTTATACCCGCTTGGCAGGTTTGAGATGTGAACAAAAGGAAAAAAAAACAGACGTCTCTCAAATGCGCATTTAAACACATTCTCGTCTCTCTTGTATTCTGCAGGAGGGCACATACCGTGACAGTGCTGTTCATCCTGACATGTGCTCTGGTTTATGTGACACTATTGGAGGAGACGCCGCATGACACTGCGTACAACACTAAACGGTAAAGTCTGACATGCAATTCAGAGCCCTAGAGAATGAGATGTACTGTTTCTTTCCTGAGCACAAGCTAAAGTTATCCAGAAATGTCACATGGCTGTCGCTGGGAGGGGATTGGCAAGTGTCATGCTTTCTATTGGCTAACAGGATTATGTGTGACATCTGTTGCTGATCACAAAGTACAGGTCACAGGCCGACCCGCTGCGCTTAAAAGCACATGACCTTTATCAGGAGAAAGAGCAGCTTTTATTTTTTGTGCTGTTTATATAAGTGATGTTTGTGAGTTTTGAAGAATGTCACCATAGTAACTGAGAAGCAAACAAACAAAACAAACACTCAAAATATGGTGCAACAGTTGAGTTCTGGATTGTGAAATTGATTCTGAATGCAGTGCTTTCCACAGGTTTGAAATATACTTGCGGTGGTGGCCGGATTAAAACACACCATTTACCCACAGTGTTGGAAAGAGTACTGAAAAATCATACTTAAGTAAAAGTACCATTACTTGCTTAAAAATGTAGTGCAAGTAGAGTAAAAGTATCTGTTGTAAATATTACTCAAGGTATAAGTAAAAGGTAGCCCTTTTAAAAGTACTCGAGTAGTGAGTATTACGCTATAAAAAGCTAATCACCAATAACAAATCAAATGACGATGATATTTGGTTGATTTTAGGTTGTGTTGGAAAGTGACCAAAATCCAACGTCGATCCAACATCTTAAAGGGTCACGAAACACCAAAACACATTTTTTGAGCTGTTGACAGTCATATATGTGTCTCACACTGCTATAAACACTATTAGGACACATATATTTCACTAAAAAGTGAAAATTGGTTGTTTTTGCGTTATTTTGAGCAAATTCCTTCCGGTTTAAAGCAAATTTTTGAAGCTATGTCACGGCCATGAGATACTTGCGTGTAAATCCAGCGTGGAAAGTGGCTGTCTGTACCTGTGAGAACATTGTGACGTCTCTGAGTCTGCGGCATTAATTCATGAGAAAGACTTTGTTCAAACCAATCAGCGCGCTCTGTTGTGTATGACGTGCAACTTCATTATTATGCATGATAGCTTCAGAGACCTGTTACAGTGTTCCGACGACAGAGAGACTCCACGCTGTGTTGCCAGAACAAGTGAAAGAACAAGAATTTGGAGACACGGGTCGTCAGTGTTGCGTTTATTAGTGTGCTGCAACGAAGGTTTTGTTTTACTTTTTTATCTCTATAAGAGCGCTGCTGGACTCTCATGTGGATTATAGTGCACGCGACAGAAATGCGTTTGTAAGGAACATTTTTACCCGAGAGCTTTTCGCATCTGGAAATGATGAAATTCGGATTTGCTGCTCGTCTCCTTTTAAAAAAGCATTTTTGTGACAGAATAGTCTATATACACACGGCTTTCTGACGCTACCTACCGAGTCATCTAAGTTACCGAGAAATGCGGAGGATTTGTTTTCTCCCATTTGCCATGCGGTATCAAACATTGGATTAAAATTTCCAGCATTTCCTCGCTTTCAGCATCTCGTTTGTCAATGGCGACATGCAGGAAATGTTCCTGAATAAAAAGTGAAAGTGCCAAACTGCAGTTAAAGTTGACAAATTAATAATTTGGCAAGTAATTTGTTTACTGATGTCCATGTAAACATAGTCACTGTCTTTCTCCCATGCGTCTGTGTTTGTTTTGCCTTTCGCGTGCCCAAACGGAAACTCCCATATTTGCAAATCCATCCCTCTTTCCCTCCCCCGACACTCCCACCTAAACGGAGCTGGACACGCCCACTTTTCCTGACTTTTTCCAAACTAGAGGTGTGAAAACACCCTGCTGAGACAGGGGGTTTCATGACCCTTTAAACCAACGTCAATCCTATAAATTACTAATATTTTTAAAGAAAAACCTCAAAAATTTTTTTGAGCTACAAACGCCTATGTGCTCACATAGAGGTAGATTCAAAACGGTTATCTCTGTGATAAACTGAAAATGTCAAAAGAAGTGGTTCAGAAGTGAATCATAAAACACCACATTTATAATGCCTCTTAGTCGCTGACATTATCTTTGGCCGGTATGGTACAGAAACTCTAATAGCGGACGGCTGCTTCTCACTTAGGGCTGTCTGTGGTTGTTGCCACACAAAAGGCCCCCTTTAATAATGATTGTTGGCTTAATACAGGTTTAATTGTTATACGAATTGATGGCGACAAGAGATTCTTTCGCAAGGACTTGTACTGAATGGAATAAAATAAGATTGTAAACAAAAACATTTTTTGATTAAGATGCCAAAATTCAATGTCTAGCCAGTGTCTAAGGACAACGCTATTTTGATCACCAATAACAACATTAAATGATGTTGATATTTGGTTGATTTTTAGGTTGTGTTGGAAAGTGACCAAAATCCAACGTCAATCAAACATCTTAAACCAACGTCCTATTGATTGATTTATTTATTGACATTAATTTGTCAGGTATGGCAACTAAAATAACATCCACACAACATCAAGCTGTAACATCATTAGACGTTGATTTTAGGTTGGATGTTGGACATCAACATCGGCCTGGTGTTGAGTTTTTGTTGACGTCACACCGATTTTTATTTCCAAACAAAACACAACATCCCCACGACGTTGAGGTCAGGACCTTGGTTTAATGTCTCATCCGAAAGACAGCGCTCACTGAGCAGTATAGAGTCCCCTTCACTATACTGGGGCGTTAGGACCATAGACTGTAAAAGATATGGACGTAGTATCCGTGACGTCACCCATAGGTTTCTGAACACTGCAAAAGAAGCCACAAGTAGGCGCGGCCAACCGTCGCCATTTTGTTAGCGCGTCATCGCACCGAACGCGGCATACCAAATAAGGGCAAAGAGGCGGAGAGTGAGCAGAGCTACAGACGCATGCTTGATTCTCAGCCTTTTGCTTAGACCTGGATTAAAACAGATTTATTACTTTGGGAGAACGCTTAATACTTCATTACCTGTGACTCGTTTGTGTTCTGACCACATGTGCTTGGTTGTACACTATATCAATAAAGTGTTTAGACTTTTAAAAACACTGTTGTAACACATTGAGCCACTAAACATTGTTCTTATGACGTTTTTCGACAGGAGGAAAACGCGAATTACTATCAAACACTTCAGATATAGTCTGTGTTAGTAAATGCAAGGCTGTTTATAAAATCCAGCACTAACATGACTGTTTTATAGCCTACAGCTAATCAATCTGTCAGATTCTGGAGTGCATTACTGGTCTAAAGAACATTTAAATGATAAATGATCTTAAATAAAACAAATACATTTATAGAGATGGTATAGAAGTATATCATTTCACTCACCTGTGAAATGAAGGCAACTTGAACGGTTTGTAAGCACAATTAAGTCCACACAGCATGCCATATCATCTGATAATTGCAGGAAATAATTCCAAAAGGCAAATGAAGGTGTAAAGAAACATTAAACAAAACAAATACACGATTTATTTGCCGAGCTCAGCGGCTAATTAGCCAGAATCAGCTGAGGTGACGAGACAGCGAGCAGCGAGGGCTAGCTGTCACTCAAGTGGCCACGCCCTTAATTATGCAAACTTAATATAACCTAATAAAAACGAAACGGATGAGTTATAAAAAAATTCACCCCCCTCAGAGTTGTCATGAAGGGTAATCATAGCTATATGCATCAAAGCCATCGTTTGTACCAGGCTGTAAACATGTTTTTATCAGCTGTAAAAATGGCCAATTTACCAATGCAGAAAGAAAGCCCTTGGACTTCATGGAGCCAGCCCCCCAAGGCGAGTCGATGAATTGCAGTTTTAGTTACTTCCGTATTGGCTTCCCGAAGGAGAGCGGGAGGTTGCCGCTTGGTTAGGACCCACAAAGCCTACAGGTTGAGTGCCCCCTGCTGGCCTCACTAACACCGCTTCTGGCAGCAACCTAGCTTTCCCATGTGGTCTCCCATCCAGGTACTGACTGGGCGCAGCCCTGCTTAGCTTTAGTGGGCGTCCTTCTGAGAGTTGCAGGGAGCTAGCTACAGGCTAATGGTGTACATATATTTTGCAGCCAGTTTAGACCAGTCATTTTGTCATCTCTTGAGTATATTGTAAAGTTTTTCAAAGTCATTTAGATTAAAGAATGAATTTTATGTTTCTCTCACTCTCGCGCCTGTGCGTGCGCTGTCAGCTGCATAGCCAAGTGAAAGTAGGATTAAATCAAAAGGTGATGCAAAAATGCATAAAGACAGCTTTAGAAATCGAAAGCAAAGGGTCGTGGATGTTTGGTTATATTGGGCAGATACAAAAAGTGTAAAAGGATGATTATAATAAAAAAAATATGTGTCACTAAATATACTTGAGCGGCCGTTAATATACCTAGGCGGCAGGCTCAAGTAAAGTTTATGTGTGGGAAGCACTGGAATAATAATACATGTTGAAGACGGAACTTTTGTGAAGATGTTAATCAGTTTTTTAAAGGGACAGTTCACCCAAAAGTAAATATTTACCTTTATTTACTTATGAGGTTTCAAACCTTTGTGAGTGTGTCTTTTTTCTGTTGAATACTAAAGAAGATATTTTGAAGAATGCTGAAAATCTGTAACCATTGACTTTCATAGTAGGAAAAACAAATACTATGGAAATTAATGATTACAGGTTTCTAACATTTTTCAAAATATCTTTTTGTGTTTAACGGAGAAAAGAAGCTCATAAAGGTTTGGAACGAGTTAAAGGTGAGTGAATTATTACAGAATAATTTTTTTGTGAACTATCCCTTTAAGTAGTCATTTTTAATTTATTTAATTTATTTACGCAAAAGATTAAGCCCTTTCTCCACATTCTATGAAAGTCAGTAGACTGATTTTGATGTAAAGGACTATTTTTTGTGAGGAAAAACACAATTCTGAACTAAAAATGTTCAAAATAATGCCTTGTAATGTAAAATAAAAAGGATTAATTCAAAATATAGTCTTAGTTTGGAAAAAGGTTTACATAAAACAGTGAATTACAGTTTGTTAAACATGTCACTATGATTAGACGCTTTCTTATAGAGACAGATCACCCAAAAATTTAAATTGTCATCAGAACCACTGGTTTCCAAACCTGTAAAATTGCTTTAATTATTAAAGTTCTACCAAAAAATGTAACAAAACTGCTGATTGAGGTAAAAATCAAACTCAAATAGTGTTTATTTTATTTAAGTTTTTGCTTAGATTAAGTTTGTAAGTTTTATATTTTTTTTGTTATTAACATAACAATAAGACCTTTCCCCACTTTCTATGAAAGCCAGTAGACAGATTTTTTTTTAATGTAAAGGACTTTTTTTTGGTAAGGAAAAAACAATTCTGAATAAAAAGTGTTCAAAATAATGGCAAAAAAGAGCCTTTCTGTCCTGTAATGTCAAATAAAAAGGATTAATTCGAACTATAGTCTTGTATAGCCAGATGTATGAAGTCTGTAGTCTTAGATATATACCTAATAATCAAAGTGAATGAGCAGCAGTTTTAATTATAATGGTCAACAGTGAATTGTAGTTTGTCAAACATGTCACTATGATTAGATGCTTTTTTAAAGGGACAGTTCACCCAAAAATTTAAATTGTCAACTGGTTTCCAAACTTTAAGTTTCTTTCTTTTCTTGAACACAAAGGATGATATGCTGAAGAATGTCGGAAAAAACTGCCATTGACTAACAATAGCTAATATTTGTTGTTCAATGTCTTCTGGTTTCCTCCATTCTTCAGAATATCTTGTTTTATGTTGAACAGAAGAATTTTATTACAGTTTAGAACCACTTGAGTGAGTTTTTGGGTGAACTATCCCTTTAACTGTTTTCTCTCAGTTGACAATTTTTTAATGGAGACTTAAGCTTGATTTTTACTTTTGCCTGGCTCAGCAACAAAGCTGAATTACAGTTTTATATTAAAAAATGTTTTTTCATAAAAAAATGAGCTGATCTTAATTAGACATGCTTATTTCTGCTATTGTGGACTAAATTGAAAGTGATTTAGGCTACATTTTATATATACACAAGCAAACTGCGTGCTTAAAGGGATAGTTCACCCAAAAAATGAAAATTGTCATCATTAATTTGCATTTACTTGTTTCAGACCTTTAAGTATCTTTGGTCTTTTAACTAATCACACAAGAAGATATTTTGAAGAATGCTGAAGACTTGTAACAATTGACATTCATAGTAGGAAAAACAAATACTATGGAAATCAATGATTACAGGTTTTCAGCATTCTTCAAAATATCTTCTTTTGTGTTTTACAGAAGAAAGAAACTCATAAAGGTTTAGAACCACTTGAGGGTGATTAAAATAGTGATTAAATTTTCATTTTGGGGTGAACTATCTATTAATGCAAATAGAAGTGGTGACATTTACTAAACCAGGCCATTATGTTTGCCCATCAATGCAAATGTCTCCATTTATATAAAGACAACAAAGAGATTAATCAGAATCTTGCACATCAGATTGAGTGTTGATTGAGTGAAGGAATTGACTGATGAATAGTGTGCCACGTGAAATCTTCACTTTTTTATTTCTTCTAAATGAGTGTGTGCAAAACAGCTTTAAACTCTGATTTACTGAAACTTTAGATACAGTTATTCCTTAGACAACCTGTAAAAATGCTTTAATTCTTAAACTTCTCTCATAAATGTAAATAAATAACATAAAAACTAATTGAGTTAGATTTTTGTCACGCAGCTGTTTTTATTTAATTTTTGCTTTGAAATGATGCTTAAAAACTAGGGTTTCTGAATTATACATACACTACCTGACAAAAGTCTTGTCATCGATCCCACTTGTAGGAGCAACTTCTAGTTGATCATTTGGAAATGTGGCAGAAGGTAGATTTTTCAAATGAATCATCTGTCGAACTGCATCCCAATCATCACAAATACTGCAGAAGACCTAGTGGAACCCGCATGACCCAAGATTCTCACAGAAATCAGTCAAGTTTGGTGAAGGAAAAATCATGGTTTGGGGTTACATTCAGTATGGGGGCGTGCGAGAGATCGGCAGAGTGGATGGCAACATCAACAGCCTGAGGTATCAAGACATTTGCGCTGCCCATTACATTACAAACCACAGGAGAGGGCAAATTCTTCAGCAGGATAGCGCTCCTTCCCATACTTCAGCCTCCACATCAAAGTTCCCAAGAAGCAAAGAAGGTCAAGGTGCTCCAGGTTTGGTCAGCCCAATCACCAGACATGAACGTTATTAAGCATGTCTGTGTTAAGATGGAGGAGGCATTGAAGATGAATCCAAAGAATCTTGATGAACTCTGGGAGTCCTGCAAGAACGCTTTCTTTGCCATTCCAGATGACTTTATTAATAAGTGATTTGAGTCATTGCAGAGATGTATGGATGCAGTCCTCCAAGCTCATGGAGTCAGACACAATATTCATTCTTTTTCCACTGCAGCATGACTTTATATTCTATACTGGACATTATTTCTGTTCAGTGACAAGACTTTTGTCTAAGCAAAGTCAACCTTACTGTCCTAATTAAATCATTAAAAATCAAGGCATGATCATATTTTATTTTGGTAAAATAAGTGTAATCTAGAGGCCTTTGCCTTTCATATAACCCACTTCTGATACCAAATAATCAACTAGCGGTTAAGTTAATATTTGCTGTTCCTAAAACTTGGATAGCCGACAAGACTTTTGTCAGGGAGTGTATAGCCCCTTTAACAGAAGTCTTGTGAAGGACTACACTTCCCATGATTCTGCAGAGAATTTCCACCAATCAAAGAACTGTGACAAGCAAATCTCTCTAAATAACTCTAAAGCTTCGGCCACTCCCACAAAAAAAGCGTCTCTATATGTTCTCAAATTACATTAATATTTCAGTGCATAATATGCACACATTTTCATACAAGAACTTTAAATCAACAGTTTTATCTTTCTCCTTCAATTTGATGAACTCATTCACAGTTCTTCATGAGATACAGTTAAACGCTAAACTGTATATTAGCATTATATATAGCACAGTTCTTTTCCTTTTTTAAAGCCATTTAATTATTCAGATTCTTTTATTTTTGCTTTAAAACGTCATTCTCTATTATTTTGACACAATTTGGCAAAAAATTTTTACACTTAAAAAGCAGATTTTTAACATCATATATGTTAAAAAAAAATAATATATATATATATATATATATATATATATATATATATATATATATATATATAGACACACATACATACATACACACACACACATACATACATACATGCATGCATACAGTTAAAGTAAAATTATTAGCCCCCCTAAATTATTCGCCCCGTTAATTTTTTTCCCCAAAAACTGCTTTTATTCTAGCCGAAATAAGATAATCTAGACTTTCTCCAACAGAAAAAATATTATCAGACATACTGTGAAAATTTACTTGCTCTGTTAAACATCATTTGGGAAATATTTAAAAAAGAAAAAAAATTTAAAAGGGGAGCTAATAATTCTGACTTCAACTGTGTGTGTGTGTGTGTGTGTGTGTGTGTGTGTGTGTGTGTGTGTGTGTGTGTGTGTGTGTGTGTGTGTGTGTGTGTGTGTGTGTGTGTGTGTGTGTGTGTGTGTGTGTGTG
>LR812543.1:9789463-9961963 GCA_903798195.1 Danio kyathit
TGTTAAAAGAACAAATAATTTCTAATCACTTTTCTTCTTCTGTTGTCAGATGAAAGAAATCTTATTGCTATGACATTATTAAATAATTAGTCAGTATAAAATGGAGTAGTTTAAATAATTTGTTGTATTGATGTCATTTATTATATATATTACTTTGTATTTACCA
Organism: Danio kyathit; assembly: GCA_903798195.1. NCBI lineage: Eukaryota > Metazoa > Chordata > Actinopteri > Cypriniformes > Danionidae > Danio > Danio kyathit. The sequence goes on from LR812543.1 coordinate 9,789,630, forward strand.
TGAAAATAACAGGGTATTCGCAAGGTCTTAAAAAGTCTCAATGTCCTACATTTTAGGCCTTTAAAAGTCTTAAATTCCCTGAAATATTGTGTTGTAAGTCTTAAAAACTTGATCCCAATTGGGCCAACACACCCATCCAATCACTATCATTCCACCTCAATAAAAGTTTTAACAAAGGTTTATTTATTAACTCTTTTTACCAATATTGTTGAATTATCTTCCTTACAATAACATTTGTTTGTAATGGGTTTCTAATGTTTTAACTGGGTCATTTAAAAAAAAAAAAAAATCCTTAGCGTTTAGCTTGGTGTAAGTCTAAAATGTCATTCACAGGGCTCTTAAAAAGGTCTTAAATATGAATTGATGATACCTGTAGAAACCCTGAATAACCTTTCAACTTTAATGATAATACTAATAAATAAATAATGAACAGACTCACAAATAGTCTTTGAATGGCTATTATTTCATATACTTATTAACTTTATTCCTTAACCCACCTCAGTGAGATAAGTGAAGTTTATTTATTAACTAATTTGGAGAGGATCACATGCTTAAGATTGACCACAGCTGGTCCTGCATTGGCAACGCAGGATTCACCAATCGGATGATTCTTAATTTACTATAAATAATCAGAGTTTCTTACCTTAGTTATCTTCGTCTTGAAAAATCCACCCCTATTCCTCCCTCATTTACTTGACAGGGTGGCCCAGTGGTTAGCACTGTTGCCTCACAGCAAGAATGTTGTTGCTTTAAATTCTAACTTGGCCAGTAGAAGCTTCTGTGCGGAGTTTACATGCTCTCCCTGTGCCTGCGTGGGTTTCCCCCGGTATTTCCGGTTTCCTCCCACAGTTCAAAGACATGTGACATGGGTGAATTGACCAAACCAAATTGGCACCATTGATGAGGTCTTAATCAGCAATTCCTAATCGCCATTAGCCATATAATAAGCGGAGGAGTTCAAACTCTCCTCTCGGCCTACAAACGGGAGGGAGCCCTTGACTCGAGGATCTTATGAGCTCAGGGCTCTCTCCCGGGACAGCATGCCAAACACACTTTATAATCAATCATCAGCTGAGTGTGAACTCTTGAAATGTAGATGTTTTGTCAGTTACATATTTGGCAACATTATTATTATTATTATTATAGATGTATATGAGTATATGTTTGTATCTTCTTCTAGCATACTGGCGTTTCTGGCTGTGTGTTTCTGTGGTTTACGAACTCTTCCTCATCTTCATCCTCTTCCAGGTTTGTTTTTTACCCTTAACAGCACAACTTTACATTTAAACACAACAAAATATGGACAAAAACATATTCAGTGTTTATTTAATTTTTTTCCTTCCAGACGGTGCATGATGGCAGGCAGTTTATGAAGTACATCGACCCAAAACTGGGCGTCCCACTTCCTGAAAGAGATTATGGCGGAAACTGTCTCATCTATGACCCTGGACACCCTGCAGATCCCTTTCACAATATCTGGGTAGGCGTTAAAAGCAGCGTAAATAAAAGCATAATACTGATGCATCTGTTGCAGAGGGTCATGCATAAGCCCGGTCACTTACAGAGCATTACATCCACATCTGATCCTACATCATACACAGATTTATAATGCACATACTGTAGGTTAGAGAGATAATGTACAGACATCACAGAATAAAGTCTGTATGTTGTCCTGCTCTTATATTTGTTGTTAAATAATTAAACATTTAAATAGACATGGATTATTGATTTAAACTGAAATGTATTAATGTGAGAAGAGGCAGGAGTGTGTGATATTAGAGAAAAGTAGCACAGATGGGTAGGAAGAACAAAAGAGAGCATTTCATTTCTGTATTGTGATGTATTTTGATTTATTTGTCATTATTAAATAAACATTTTTATATATAATAATAATAATAATAATAATAATAATAATAATATTGATGATAAGTAAAAATTATTGACAGAGCTTAGTGCGTATTTTTTGGTTATTTTTAACTATACAATGTCAGGTCATCAACAAAATCTCAACCAAAATTATTATTATTATTGTTAAAGCATTGTTTTTAGGGAGCTTTTGTAAACAACAAACCCCAAATACAGATGTTTTTAAAAAAAAAATAAAAACATTGATTCATTTTCCTTCAGCTTAGTCCCTTATTTATCAGGGGTCGCCTGATACCGACAACCGACAACTATTCCAGCATATGTTTTATGCTGCGGATGCCATTCCTGCCGCAACCCAGTACTGGGAAACATCCATACACGCTCATTCACACACACACACTCTTACATTCCGGCCAATTTAGTTCATTCAATTCACCTATAGTGAATGTCTTTGGACTGTGGGGGAAACCAGAGCACCTGGAGGAAACCCACGCCAACACTGGAAGAACATGCAAACTCCACACAGATATACCTCATGAAAAGCCGGGACTCAAACCAGCGACTTTCTTGCTGTATCAAGTGCTAACCATTGAGTCACCACGCTGCCTGAAATATATAAACCAGAATCATGATGAGTTGTTTTTTTTAATACTTAATCAAAAATAACACTAAAATCACTCAAAATTGTGTTCCCAACAGGACAAAATGGATGGATTTGTTCCTGCCCATTTTCTCGGCTGGTACATTAAGGTTGGTGTTAACTAAATATCAGAATCCATTAGCCCAAGAGTATGTCTGGGTTTGGCAAGTGAATGTGCAGCAACATGTCTAAATGCAGCGTCAGAAATTGAATTGGAGTCTATAAGTCATATAGTTGCTTCACTCTCTCACTGTGTTTGTGTGTGTTTGTGTGTCAGACGCTGATGATCAGGGACTGGTGGATGTGTATGATCATCAGTGTGATGTTTGAGTTTCTGGAGTACAGTCTTGAACACCAGCTGCCAAACTTCTCCGAGTGCTGGTGGGACCATGTGAGTAAAACACACCAGATACACACTGGAAATCATGTATTATACTAGAGCTGGACAACGAAATAAGAATAATAAATTTTTTTAAAGAGGTTGATATAATATCAGTTGTCAAAAGCTTTAATCAATCAATGTATAGACCAGAGAGACCCAAATTAGGGCCCGCGGGCCAAAGTTGGCCCATGGTAACCTTTAATTTGGCTCATCTGGGAAGAAAGGGAGAATGACAGGTATTTATTTAGAAACACACACTGGCCACTTTATTAGGTACACCTGTCCAACTGCTTGTTAACGCAAATTTCTAATCAGCCAATCACATGGCAGCAACTCAATGCATTTAGGCATGTAGACATGGTCAAGACGATCTGCTGCAGCTAAAACCGAGCATCAGAATGGGGAAGAAAGGTGATTTAAGTGAATTTGAACGTGGCATGGTTAATTGTGTCAGACGTCCTGGTCTAAGTATTTCAGAAACTGCTGATCTACTGGGATTTTCATACACAACCATCTCTAGAGTTTACAGAGAATGGTCAGAAAAAGAGACCATATCCAGTGAGCGGCAGCTGTGGGCGCAAATGCCTTGTTAATGCCAGAGGTCAGAGGAGAATGGCCAGACTGGTTTGAGCTAATAGAAAGGCAACAGTAACTCAAATAAGCCCTCGTTACAACCGAGGTCTGCAGAAGAGCATCTTTGAACACACAACACGTCCAACCTTGAGGCAGATGGGCTACAGCAGCAGAAGACCACACTGGGTGCCACTCCTGTCAGCTAAGAACAGAAAACTGAGGCTACAATTCGAACAGGCTCACCAAAATTGGATAATAGAAGATTGGAAAAACGTTGCCTGATCTGATGAGTCTTAATTTATGCTGCAACATTCGGATGGTCGGGTCAGAATTTGGCATCAACAACATGAAAGCATGGATCCATCCTGCCTTGTATCAACGGTTCAGGCTGGTGGTGGTGGTGTAATGGTGTGGAAAATATTTTCTTGACACACTTTGGGCCCATTAGTACCAATTGAGCATCGTGTCAACACCATAGTCTGCCTGAGTATTGTTGCTGACCATGTCCATCCCTTTATGACCACAGTATACTCATTTTCTGATGGCTACTTCCAGCAGGATAATGCGCCATGTCATAAAGCGCAAATTATCTCAGACTGGTTTCTTGAACATGACAATGAGTTCACTGTACTCAAATGGCCTCCACAGTCACCAGAGCTCAATCCAATAGAGCACCTTTGGGATGTGGTGGAACGGGAGATTCGCATCATGGATGTGCAGCCGACAAATCTGCAGCAACTGCGTGATGCTGTCATGTCAATATGGAGCAAAATCTCTGAGAAATATTTCCAGTAGCTTGTTGAATCTATGCCATGAAGCATTAAGGCAGTTCTATAGGCAAAAGGGAGTCCAACCCAGTAATAGTAAGGCGTACCTAATAAAGTGGCCGGTGAGTGTACATATTTACTTAACAGATATCGTCATTTCTGATTTAACTCAACATTTTGTTTGCTTTATTGTTAAGCTACAAGAAAGCTAACTGAAATTATATGTTGTAATTGAATCAGATTTTTTGGTTTTATATAAATACTGTCACCTGACAGATAGAGGACAATGGACAAGGCATCGGCGTCTTGACTTGTGTTTACAGCATTGAACTCCATTGTGTTATAACATGAATTATTTATTTTATTTTTTTGTAATAAATTCATTAAAAGATGTAAAAAGGTATAATGAAGGTATCATAAGATTAAAGTAATTTTTGCCATTTATTTTTAAATATATTAACTTAATTAGGAAATTACCCATTGTAACGTTAATGAAATACAGTTTGCTATATTTATCTTCAGCCCACAACCCTCAATCAAGTTTGGTTTTTGGCCCTTCATAAGGAAATGTATGGGCATCTCTGATATAGACGGATAAATAGATAGACTTGATTCGAATAGAACTTGCGAATCAGAATCAACTAATGACATCTGAATCAATACAGAGTCCTGCATTATCCAGTTTTAAAGCAAATCATGTTGTATTGCCTCTGTCCTGCTGCAGTGGATCATGGATGTATTGGTGTGTAACGGGCTGGGCATTTACTGTGGCATGAAGACGCTCGGTTGGCTCTCCATGAAGCCGTATCAGTGGCAAGGCCTTTGGAACATCCCAACATACAAGTAAAACCCCTTAATAAACCTTTTAGGAATTTGGCTGCAAGTTGAACAATGTTATGACAGTTTACTATTGTGTGTTACAGAGGGAAAATTAAGCGTATTGCTTTCCAGTTTACTCCATACAGCTGGGTCAAGTTTGAATGGCGTCCTGCGTCAAACCTGCGAAGGTGGCTTGCAGTATTGGGTATTATTTTCATGGTGAGCCTCATGACCAATCACTGCCAACCTGATTTCACCAAGTAGGACAGGTTTCTGGAGTAACATCTATGTTGATTCTGGAGCAACATTCCAATCAGCCTGATTTTGGGAATAATTTACAGTTATGGTTGGGTTTAGGGGTAGGGAATAGGTATGGATTACATTTTCACATAGATGTTAATCCAGGATCGCATCGTACTTGGCAAAATCATGATGAGCGACCGATCACTGCATTGTTTTGTCGAATAAAAAAAATGATGCCGTATTCTCTTGCTTTTTGCAGTTTTTGTTGGCGGAGTTGAATACGTTTTACCTGAAGTTTGTGATGTGGATGCCTCCAGAGCATTATCTGGTGCTTTTCCGGCTCGTTTTCTTTGTGAACGTGGGTGGAGTGGCCATGCGAGAGATCTACGACTTCATGGATGACCCGTAAGTACAATCGAGAGGGCTTTAAATCCTTAAGAGATGTTTTGATGACTTTGGTTTATGTTGTTTGCTGCTTCCTGATGTAACAACCTGGCGCTTTTTTTTTTTTTTTACATTTTTTATTTTATTTTATTTATTTTATTTAAGACACGTTTGGTGTGAATGAGCCCTTACTGTGCATTGCTTTCCTTCTGACCCAAACATTAGGAAAGAACTGATGAACTTTATTTTTAATGAAGCTCCAAACATTTGTTCACTTCATTTCACAACAGGTTCGATCACAAACAAAAAGATTTTCAGACTGAAAGATGATACTGTGTTGACTATATTGTATCCAACAACAATGCTGCAGCACTGTTTTCATGACATACTGTTGTTATTACAGATGCTCTGTCATGTGCTGAGTGTTTATGCCCTCTTAACCCTAAGGGCGTACTCACACTATGCTATCCGATCCGAACTGTGCCCAGGCCCGTTTCCCAGTTCCTTTGGGAAGTGTGAGTGCTCTGACTCGAGCTCAGGCACAGTTAAGTTGGCCGGCCCAGGCCCGGTTGGAAGAGGTGTGCTTGAGCGTGGTTCACCTTGGGCTCAGGTGCGGTACGCTTGTAGTGTAAGTCCAAAACTGAAGACAAGACGTGACTTTTACAGAACTGTTTTATATGGATTAATTAATCATTCTTACTGTTCGATGAACGCAAACTGTCGTAGATTATTAAAGACGCAAATCCCTCACTGCACAAACCTCCTAATTCCTGCAGCACGAGGACTTTATGATTGTTTATGAGCGTCAAAGGTGGCTGATCTGTTCTGTGAAATATTTGACTGCGTGTCACCGCATCCCAAACGACTAAAACCATATAACTAAAGAAATCTCAACTGTGCTGAGTGAAAGTGCTTAAACTGAACAGCACATCATCGATGACGTTAGCATGCTCAGACCCGAATGCAATATGAGTGCGGGCAGTCGAGGGAGACGGGAGGGGGGAAAATCGTGCTTCGGCCCGGTTCAAGGCAACTGTATAGTGTGATTATGCCCTAAATCACAGCAGTGTCATCTGTGAAGGGCGTAGGTTGTCAAACAGTTTACTTTGATGGGTACGTCAAATTCTTACATTGCTGACCTGTCAAACTTTAGCTAACAGATTTGCATATTTAAAATTGTTTCTAATCACATTACAGGGCAAAAAATAGCCTATTACTTATAAAGGATCATGTTTTTGGTTGTCAAAATCCTGATAACATCATTAAGTGTACCTCAGAGAATAGTACTTAATGGAAAAAATGCAATTTTATGATATGTTATGATATGATGCAATTTTATGATATGATATGAGATGCTTTAATGTTAGTTCAATCCAAATTGAAAATGATAACTTCCTCCACATGGTATCACACCCATAAGACTGTAAAATTCATCTTAAGAAGATATTTTAAATAAAATCTGTCTATTGAAAGTCTATTCACCTAAAGGTCTGTGTAACTGATTGTGTTTGTAATGAAATTTAAAAAAAAAACAAATCTTAATATTTAAGCTTCAGTTTTGTAATGTCATATTCAGTGATGAATTGTACCATCTTGTGGCCATTTGAAGAATTGTGTGCCAGAATTATGTGCTAAATCTCAATAACAGTTGATGTTTAACCTTTAATTTAATAGGCTAATAAACATCAAAATTATTTTATTTATGTGTTAAATTATTTATCTCTGCCAAATATTACATACCCTTAAAGAATCTGAGTAAAGGGGCACATAAACATGCAAATGATCTGTATCAGTTCTGAAAAACCAATAGATTCAGCACCCTAGGAAGTAAATGTTGGCAGGATTTTTATAATAATAAGTAAGAAATGATAAATGTTAGGGCAATTGAAGAATTATGTGGAAGAACTATGTGCTAAATCACTATAACCGTTACTATTTAACCTTTTTAATAAGCTTTTATGTGTATTTTATTTATGTGTAAAATTATTTATCCCTCTGCCGGAGGGATACCAATCAAGAATCTGAGTAAAGGGCACATAAACATGCAAAGGATCTGTATCAGTTCTGAAAAATCAGTAGATTCAGCACTCTAGTGAGTAAATGTTGACAGGATTTTATATCAGAGTGAACTAACTCGCCCTTTAAAGGGGAAACAAAAATTTTCCGTGGTCCCTTTATAACATTATCGAGATGTTCTATATGAAAAAACCCATCATAAATTATAAGTAATAGGCTATTATCTGTTATATTTTGACCCCATTTGAGCGGTCAGGTTTGTGACCACCATTCTAAACTTACATGTGTTTGACGGCATACGTTCTTCATAGATGGACACGTAAAATTCTGAAAATGAACTAAATTATCATCATTTACTCATCCTTCACTTGTCACAAACTCATTTGAGCTGCTTTTTTCTCTTGAACACAAGAAGATTTTTGAAGAATGTCTTCCTTAAATCCTGTAACCATTGACTTCCATAGCATGTTTTTTTTCCTACTATGAAAGTCAATAGTTACAGGTTTCCAACATTCCTCAAAATATCTTCTCAACAGCAAAAAAGAAACTCATAAAGGTTTGAAACCACTTGAGGGTGCATAAAATAGTGAGTACACTTTCATTTTTGAGAGAACTATCCCTATAACTAAAAAAACAAACGCCTAAATATTCATATCAAATATTAATAAAAAATTATCTGAAACAAGCAGCCTGATCACCTAATAAAAGAAATTAATCTCACTTGTGTGGTGTGACATTACTGTCGAATCCAATATAGTCAACAACGTTGTTTACAGTTTGGAGTTTAATGCTGATAAGATCAATCATTCAGTGATTGATAATAATATAATTCATATCATTATTAATCAGTTCTGCCTTCCATGGTGGCCGTTTGTTGTGAAGCATTCTGGGATTGCTCTAGTTCCACATGAAACATGCTGTGCTACTTAAGATGTGCTGCTTTGTTGTTTGAAGACGGAAGAGCTTTTTTTGTCCTAGACATGTTAATGAGGCCTACAATATGACCTAGTTATGAAACTGGCTAGGAACAGTTTTTTTTCTGTGCTTTTTTTTCTTTAGGCCTCATTCATGAAACATAAACGGAATGATTTTTTTTTTTGTGTGTGTGTAAATCATTCGTAGAGCTATAAATAAATGTTTAACTCTGGGTTTAACATGGCATTCCTGGGGCCTGTTTCAGAAAGGAGGTTAAGTGAAAACTCAGAGTATTTTAACCCTGAAATGAGAGAAACTCTGGGTTTTCCGTTTCAAAATGGCAGGTTTGTCAAACTCGATAAAGCAGAGTAAGTCAAGCCTGTTTCTGAAAGAGAGGTAACTTTAACTCAGAGTCAGTTACCGTGGTAACTTACTCTGTGAACCTAACCTGGTCAGGAGCAGGTTTTAATCTCTAAACTCTGAGTTTCTGTCGGTCTGCTCCCCTTTTTTAAAGACGAAGCGGTATTTCTCACCTTAGACTTACGTTTCCACACACCTATTTTAATGTGCATTTTGGATATGCGCATAAAAAATTGGTTGATGAAAACACCAAGATGCTAATAACTTTTGAAAATAGGCATAATAAACATGCGCATAACTGAGTAGGATAAACTTTTTATTCGATAAGAAAAGATGCGCGTAAACTAAGATGGAAACACTTTTACTGAACAAATTCCAGTATACGCATTAAAAAGGTTTGTTATAAGAGATCATACGATGATGAAAATGTGTGTGAATGGACAAACCCGCATGCTGAGCACACTGTAAAACATCTGAAATGTTGTTTTGGTCATTCTAAAATGCCTTAACTGTTTCAGTATTATTAATTACCTCCAGAGAGTCTGCAGCGTGTCAAGAGCGTCTGTTCTCCGCATCTTATACGCGTCTCAAACACCACCACGCGTTCATTGTGTGTCGGCATTGTCTTCTGAGGCACAAGTCATTTATTAAATAAAGAACATGTTCACGCAGCTTCTTCTATCGCAGTAAATTCAGTTTTTACTGTTGATATTTAGCAGTTAATCAGGAAGTGACAATTTTGTTCTCTTTGACTGGTTGGATGGAAACGCTGCTTTACTCGCACATCTTTTATGCGATAATCCAGTTTTGCACATAAATTTAATTCGCATTTTTGGATGGAAACATACACTGTAAAAAATCCAACTTACAAATTGTTAACTCAGTTTAAAATTGTAAGTTAGGTGGACATATTTTTGAGCTCAGAGTTAAATTTACCTATAAAAATGATTTAACTGCATGTTCAATGAAAGTAAAATATTCAGTTGAGGAGACTTTAAATTTTTATTTCTCCATATGTTCAAAAAAGAAAAAGTTGAGTTAACTTTAAATTTTAAAGCAACCGGCTGCAAATAAATTTTGAGTTTATTAAGCTTCAGGGGTTGAAGTTGTGCCAAATTATTCCGTAAAGTATACTTGACTTAAACCAGCCTTTTCGGTCAACTTAAAAAATTAATTTGGCACAATTTCAACCACTGAAGCTTATTAAACTCAAAATTTCTTTGCAGCCGGTTGCTTTAAAATTTAAAGTTAACTCAACTTTTTATTTTTTACAGTGTAGCTAATACATTTCAGTCACACAAAGAACAAAGTCACGTACGAGAATAGCTTGTCTTTTTTTAATAATTAATTAGCTTAAATTCACTGACCTACTAACTAGATTAATGGGATTATTACTCCTTCTAAAAACTATTTTTTTTTAGTTCTGCTTACATTATAAATGTCATATCATCCTCTACCACTCGAACTATAAAAAAGGCAGACACACAAGTGCACTTAAATCTATTAAAACTGATCAATGTGTGCAAAAGTGGGAACCTTAAATTAAATATTTCCACTGAACATTAAGCTAAGGTTATATGCATTCTTGTTTTCTCAAATTTGTTGTAGAAATGCACTAGCCTATTTTATGTAATTTAATGCAATTACATCTGAAATAACTTTAAAATTATGGCCAATAAACCTAACACATTACATTACTTTTTTATTATACTTAATTATTTAAATACTTTAAATGTAAACTTGCGCATTAACTTAAGCAGCTATGTTTTCCCACGCTAACTGTCTCTGTTTCACTGATGCAGTGGTGTTGCTTTTTTAAATATATGGTCATATTTGCTATAACTTTGCATGAGCACATCAATTTCAGCTGGAGAACTCGTAGTATCTGCGCTCCATTGATAATGCCTTTTTATAGTTGCGGTGTGTGCGCTTAACTCTGAGTTGGTCTACTCAAAGTTGATTGACCCAACTCAGATCAACTATTCTGAAACCGAAAACTCTGAGTTTTTAATCTCTTGGTAAATCAACTCAGAGTTTAAGTTTAAACTCCGAGTTGATTGAACCTCCTTACTGAAACAGGCCCCTGGACATGTCATTTTATGTAGCTGGAATTGGTAGGTGGAGATTATGCAAATTAAAAATGATCCCATTATTTATTTATTTATTGAAAATCATAATCTGATGTTTACGAAGCATATGTGAACTTGGATTTTTTATTTTATTTGAAAGGTCTTATTATTGGGGGGAACAAATTGCTTGAATTTTATTTATGAATGTTTCCTGAATGAGGCCATTTATACGCTTGCAGTTTGTAAGTTTAGTGTGTTATTTTGATTGCAGGAAATTTCATAAAAAGCTGGGCCAGCAGGCGTGGATTGTGGCGGCCATCACTGTTACAGAGTTTCTGATCGTGGTCAAATATGATCCCAACACCATCATGCTGCCAATCCCCTTCTTCATCACTCAGTGCTGGATACTGGGAATCGCACTCATCCTCGTTTGGACCCTGTGGCGGTTCTTTATTCGGTAATAAATCCTACATACCAGCTCTGTCACCATAATCACTCATAATAATTCGTCCAAATGTTCATTTTAATCTATTATTATTAGTATGTGTATTAGGATCAGTATCAGCAGTAGTAGTAGTATTGGTAGTAATAGTAGTAATAATAGTAGCAATAGTAATAATAGCAATAGTAGTAATAGTAATCGTAATAGTAATAGTAGTAATAGTATTTGTAATGGTAGTAATAATAGTAATGATAGTAATAGTAGTAATAGTAATCGTAATCATAGCAATAGTAGTAATAGTAATCGTAATAGTAATAATAGTAATAATATTAATAATAGTAATAGTAATAATCGTAATAATAGTAATAGTAATAATTGTAATAGTAGTAATAGTAATCGTAATAGTAGTAATAGTAATAATCGTAATAGTAATCGTAATAATAGTAATGGTAATAATCGTAATAGTAGTAATAGTAATAATCGTAATAATCACAATAGTAGTAATAGTAATCGTAATAGTAATAGTAATAGCAATAGTAGTAATAGTAATTGTAATAGTAGTAATAGTAATCGTAATATTAGTAATGGTAATAATAGCAATAGTAGTAATAGTAATAGTAATAGTAATAATAGTAATAGTAATAATGGTAATAGTAGTAATAGTAATCGTAATAGTAGTAATAGTAATAATCGTAATAGTAGTAGTAGTAGTAATAGTAATAATCGTAATAGTAGTAGTAGTAATAGTAATAATCGTACTCGTAATAGTAGTAATAGTGATAATCGTAATAGTAATAATCGTAATAGTAGTAGTAGTAATAGTAATAATCGTAATAGTAGTAGTAGTAATAGTAATAATCGTAATAGTAGTAATAGTGATAATCGTAATAGTAGTAATAGTAGTAATAGTAATAATCGTAATAGTAATAATCGTAATAGTAGTTATCGTAATAGTAGTAATAGTAATAATCGTAATAGTAGTAATCGTAATAGTAGTAATAGTAATAATCGTAATAGTAGTAATAGTAATCGTATTAGTAGTAATAGTAATAATCGTAATAGTAGTAATAGTAGTATTAGTAGTAATCGTAATAGTAGTAATCGTAATAGTAGTAATAGTAATAATCGTAATAGTAGTAATAGTAATCGTATTAGTAGTAATAGTAATAATCGTAATAGTAGTAATAGTAGTATTAGTAGTAATCGTAATAGTAGTAATAGTAATAATCGTAATAGTAGTAATAGTAATCGTATTAGTAGTAATAGTAATAATCGTAATAGTAGTAATAGTAGTAATAGTAGTAATAGTAGTATTAGTAGTAATCGTAATAGTAGTAATAGTAATAATCGTAATAGTAGTAATAGTAATCGTATTAGTAGTAATACTAATAATCGTAATAGTAGTATTAGTAGTAATCGTAATAGTAGTAATCGTAATAGTAGAAATAGTAATAAAAGTAATAGTAATAGAATAGTAGTAATAATAGTAATGTAGTAATAGTAATGGCAGTCATGGTAGTAATGGTAGTACTAGTTAAATGATAAAACGCTTTATAATACGTTTTGGGATTTTTTATGGAATCATATGTATAAAAATAAATTTGATCCGCTTTGCGGGGATGAAAAATAATTCTTTTAGCACTTTTTGCTCATGTGACTTTGTACAACACTTCTATTAATAAATGCTGTTCAAGTGTAGTTAGTTCATATTAACTAAAGTAAACTAACAAATGGAACCCCATTTTAAAGTGATATCAATGAGTTATTTTTGTTTACTATATATTAAAAATTGTGTGCCGAAAATGTGGCCAATATTGCTCTTTTCAAACAAACTCAATACACACATTTAATTTTAGATTTAGAAAATGCTGTATCCAGATAAAAATCAGTTTATTACTCCTGAATTGTAGGATTTGGCATTTTGCAGCCCATGTTTTTTGTAGAGACCCTTAAATACAAAATAATAGTATTATTGTTCTATATGTGAGGCAAATCTAAAATTTATAAAGTGACTTTATCCAGACCTTATATTCCAATTAATTGTTTGCAGTATGCAATGTCTTTTAATATGTCATCAAATTCTAAATGTTTCTGATATGATTTTTGATAATTAAACATAATTGTTATTTAATAATATATAGTTGTTAGAATGAATTCCATTTTAGTGGTCACATTAAAGTGTCCACATTAGTGTCTTCTGTACATAATGTTGAAATATTTTCTGCTCCAAAAAATACAATTAAATATAATGAGTAATGTGCTTCTGATTATATGAAGCATAAAAACTGCTCTTTTACTCCTATTAGGCAGGGTTGCCAGGTCCCAAGAAAATTTTCCAGCCCAATGACAACTCAAAACCCGCACAAATGGAATGAAAAGTAGCCCTTTTTTTCCCCTTTTCAGTCAGTCAATTGCTGGATTCCCATATAGGGAAATGTTTACCATACCGTCTCAGATATTTTGTAATACACATTCTTGTAGATACAGTATGTTAATGTACTGACTTTACTTTCCGCACACCAAACAACAATTCTAAGTACCTTTTTCAGTGTGACGCACCATCAGACAGTTTTATTTGCTTACTTGTAGCAGTTTTTGGGTTGCCAGGTATGCATTACTATTAAGAAATTATTCAGTTTTAGTTTTTTAGTTATGAAAGTTGCCTGAAATTGCATTTTCAAAAAAAACAAACAAAAAAATAAATTGTGCGGGAAAACTGCAACGCTGGCAACGCTGCTGTTAAGAAACCTTGGCATTTGAGGAAATATAGTTTGTTCTCAAATTTTGATTTCCCCTCTAAATCACTGTAAGCAATTTATACATACAAACACTACTTAATGTGCTTTCCAAATTGTAGTATTTCAGCATACTTTTCATTTAGAAAAAAATATACATGACGAAATGTTCTTACCTGAATGTTAACCGACCAATCTCTCTGCCTTGACAGTGACATCACGCTTCGATACAAAGAAACGCGGCGGCGCAGACAGGAAGTTTCTTCAGAGCGGGACGGCAGCAGTTCGGCCCCATCAGGCCGGAGCAAACTCAATGGCAGCATGGACTCAGTCCGGCACAGGAAGTCATAAATCAAAATGCACAAACAGCACATTATTACCACGTTTGTGTTTCTAATCCCATTCAGATCGTACCAACGCTTTTCAGCTGCGTCCTGACAGAAGACGCCGTCATTTCCTCCGCTCGCAGAGAGGGTTTGTTGTATATTTAGGAATAAATAATTTGTAGTAGTGCGGCGCAAAGATTTAATCGCATCCAAAATAGCGGCTTGTATTTACATAGTACAGGATGATTCAAAATAAATACCACAACTTTGAAAATCTGTATTTAATCAAAGAAACATGATGGAACCTTGGGTAATTAATCAATGTGAAGAGTAGAAAACAAGTTCATAGATGTTCAATATGACCCCCTCAAAACACTCGAGTGACATCAACCCGAAAGTTGTGGTATTTTTTTCGAATCACCCTGTATGTATGTGTGTGTATATTTATGTGTATATATAGACACAAACATGCATGTGTGTATTTGATCAAATGTTTATTTTAGATATAAAATATGTATATGATATAAATATAAATATCTATGTAAATGTTTTTTGATTTTTTAATGTACTTAAACATTCTAAATATGTAAAATACACACATTTATATTATGTAAAAACTAACGTTTAATTTGGATGCAGTAAATCATATCCAAAACTAAGGTTTGTATTTATATAATAATTATACACAACTACACACATATATTATGTGTATATAAAACAAATATATACAAACACATATATTATGTATATATAAATAGACACATGCATGTGTGTAATTTTATTGATATATATATATATATATATATATATATATATATATATATATATATATATATATATATATATATATATATATATATATATGTATATATATATATATATATATATATACACACACACATCTATATATTTCTATATATTAGTTATGTATATATAAATACACACATGTACTCGTAGATGAGCAAATGTTTTTTATATTTAGATATAAAATATGTATATGATCAATTTAAACATTATAAATGTATATAATACACACACACACACACACACACACACACAATTACATATATATGTAATTATGTAAAAACAAACATTAATTTTGGATGCGATTTAATAGCGATGAATCATATCCAAAATTAACGTTTGTATTTACATAACAAATACACACAAACACACATTATGTATATATACATGCATGCATGTGTGTATTTATATATACATAATATATGTGTGTGCTTGCATGTGTTTATGTAAATATAAATACACACATATGTGTATATGAGAAAATGTTTATTGATATTAAGATATATTTAAATTGATCATTTACATATTTTATATCTAAATATAAAAATATAAATAAACATTTTCTCATATACGCATGTGTGTTTTTACATATATATATATATATATATATAAATAAATAAATAAATAAATGTATGTATGTATGCGTATATGAGAATGTTTATATTTAATGTAAAATGTATATGATCAATTTAAACATGCATGTAAATATTTTTTTTTTTTACTTAAACATTCTGTATATATAATACACATACACAATATATGTTAATATATAACATATATATAACTTAATATCTATAAATATATAAAAAAAAATCTATATATTTATAAAACGTAATAATTTAATATTAACGTAAAAAACAAACGTTAATTTTTGGATGCGATTAATCTCGATGAATCGTATCCAAAATAAAAGTTTGAATTTATATAATATATATGTGTTTGTATATATTTATGCATATATAAATACACACATGCATGCCTGTATTTGAAAATGTTTATTTATATTTAGATATAAAATATGTATATTATATAAATTTACATATATTAAATTTAAATATTGATGTAAATAATTTTTTGTTATTATGTACTTAAACGTTTTAAACGTATATAAAATACATACATGCATATATATATATATATATATATATATATATATATATGTATATATGTATATATGTATGTATGTATGTATTATGTAACTACAAACCTTTAACAAGTTAATTTTGGATGCGATTAATCATCAGCGCTAATTTGTAGCTGTTACATTTTAGGGTTCGGGGTCCACTGTCCCTCGGGTTTTGGGTTTATTGACGGGTGCTATGCAGGAAGACACGTTTCGATGCAGAACACTATGCAGATACGGCCGTTTTTCTGAATAAAGGAGTCTGTTTTAAGTTCTGCCTAGAGGTTAGACGTCTCGTATGAGCTGCGACACTATTTAAAAACCAAGAAAAAAAGCTATGAGAATGTATTTATTGAATTATTTCCGCTGATGCTAAAGAAAGCTAGCGTGCCTGTTACACAAGCACCTCACACACGGACAATCCTCCTGATTCCGTGTTTCTTATTAACATGGGGGTCGGTGTCATGACTGGACCAAAATCCAAGAACTTTACTTTTTCCGTTTGCATGCGCGAGTGTGTGCGCGAGAGCAAACGTTCATGCTGATGCTGTTTTATTTTTGTTGTTGTTATTATTATTTCTGCAGAGAAACAAGATAGAAACGTGGTGTTTTTGGGTGTGATCAATTAAATAATAAATGTAAAAATCAGGAAGTCATCCCAAAGCTCTTGCTGTAGGTGTATAGGGGTGTTCGTGTATGATGTGGTCACAGTGAGTGGGTCGTGTCGTGATATTAGTACGTCTGTATTCTGATAATGTGCAAGTCCAAAAAAAAAAAATCTAATAAATCAACGGCCTGGTCTGATGTATCAAACGCCATTATAATCTTACTGTGAATGTAAACGTCTAGCGCTAGTTCGACTTTAGCGCCAATGCCTGAGCTGTTACTGTTTCGTATCTCGTTACTGAGGGTGTTAAAGGGGTTCATTTTTGCTTTAATTATGAGGGGAAATCGCAGTATATGTTCAGGTGTGAATGATCAGAAATCTGTGTGGGACCATTTGATGATCTGACTGTCTGTCTGCCTCTGCTTCTAGTGGTTCTTGTAGACCTGTTACAACAACTGAACAACTGGGAGGTCATATTTTATAATGTTTTCAATAAATAACTTTTAAAAAGGAGTTCTTTCTCTTTAACTCTTTAACTTTTTTTTCTTTTAGGATGACGTATTTGGTTTTAGAACTTTAATTTGCTTTATTGTAAGAATTATTAGTTCAGCGTTAGACTAAATATTTAATTTTTCCAAATTTATTCATTATGCATTTTTTATTAAAATGTGTAATTAACAAAAAAAGCTAAAAAACATTTGAACCACAGTTCCTACACTGTAAAAAAAAATCATATGATCAATTAGTAATGACAGCATATGTTTTTAGCAGAGGTGTAAAGAGTACCTGAAAACCATACTTGAGTAAAAGTACAGATACCTTACTGTAAAAATGACTCCAAACGTAGTAAAAAAAAAATTCAGAGCTGACTTTGATGCGATTCACCTCTCAGTATCAGAGGGGGGCAATATTTCTATTTGGAGTAGTTTTTCAATTGATTAAGATGTTTTCTCTGTATTAAAATTAAACAAAGAGGAGCACTGTTATTTTTCAGCTTAGTAAACTACATATAAATTCAAGCTTCTGCTTCATCACTGGCTGCAGCCATGTCGCTAATTAAACACCTGGTATTAGGCAAGCTGCTAATTCACGTTCACATGATTTAGCTCATAAATAGCAATACAGTACCTTCAGCACCCTGCAGATGGCGATATCGCCTCGTCCGCCCAACAAATTAGCCATGGTAGATAAAGATGCCGACTTGTCGCGCTCAATCACAATGTAATGAGTAACGGTAAGCATCCGTTCAAATGTAGTGGAGTAAAAAATACATATATTCAATCAAAAATGTAGTCAAGTAGAGAGTAAAAGTTGCTTATATTTTTGATACTCAGTACAAGTACAAAGTAGCCAAAAAATACTTAGGTAAAGTAACGAAGTCCATTTACTCAAGTACTTTACACCACTGGTTTTTAGTTCATTGTAACTTGTTAAAAGTTAAGTTAATCATGTTCTAACTTAATTTTATAAGTTACGAAAGCTGTTTTAAGTCCGTTAAACATATTATAAGCTCAATAGACTCACAAGGTTAATTTGATTCAGCTTAAATTATGGCATCCAGTATTTTTTACAGTGTAAAAAAAGTTGCAAAAGTCAAGAAAGGTTTATGAATTAAGTTCATTTTACGCAATTTCTGTGTTTTTAATTTAGTTATTCAGTGAGTTTTTTGTTTGTTTGTTTCAGATTCCCACATCCATGCATTTAATTAACAATTAAACATTTGCATTGTTACTTTTTCGTTATTTTCCAAATGTTTCTCAGTGAACTGTCAAATTTATGAAGAAACTGCTCAATTTATGTTCTGCGTTTCTTCCTAAAATAGTTTTTGTTTGCCAGTGAGCACTTGTAGTTGTTGTTTTGTTTGTTTTAAATTGTTGTTATTATTGGTTGTAAATTTTATCAACTTATTTTTCGTAAGAAATTTTTTACTTCAAGCTTTTATTATTGTTTATTAGATTTTTAACTTCAAGTCAATCATATTGTTAACTCTTGCCAAATAGTTGTTGTTGATGTTATTATTATTATTAATATTAAGTAAGTATTATTGATTTTTTTTTTTAAATTCATCTAAGAAACTGAACCTGCCCAAATTACTAATTTATTTACAAAAATTGATTTGGCTTTTTTGTTGTTGTTGCTTTTATTCTTATTTTTATGTCATACTAATATATTCTTTTGAAACTGCAGAATATTTTTATTGTTAAATATCCTTGTGCGATGTATTAAATCTAAATTCATCCATATTATTTGAATAAACTAAACGTTTTATTTAATGTCAAACTGCTGCGTTTAAGTCCTCCTGAGTTGTTGCTAGATCAGATAAGGTTTCGGCCGGAAGTTAACAAGAATTATTTAAAATATTTATTAAATTTCCCATTAACTGTATTTTATTATCGTCTACCCCAACCCTAAACACCACCATGACCGTAATGTAAAACCAGTAGTTGTGCCGAGTATATTATTATATGTTATTTATTAAATTACCCAATAAATTGTTTTGTTTTTTTAACGCCTACCCCCACCCCAACCCTAAACCCTAAAATAAATCACTTTAAAAAGGAGTTCTTTCTCTTTAACTCTTTTCCTTTTTTTTTCTTTTTTTCTTTTTTTTCATTTTAATAGAAAATATCTGGGAATATTCTTTTTTTTTTTAGGATGACGTATTTGGTTTTAGAACTTTAATTTGCTTTATTGTAAGAATTATTAGTTCAGCGTTAGACTAAATATTTAATTTTTCCAAATTTCTTCATTATGCTTTTTTTTTTTTTTTTTCCATCACAGTACTGCAAAAATATTAATTATTGTTATACAGTGGCATAAAAATTATGCTATATTGATGTGCATATGCACAGCTGTATCCTATTTAGACTTTACCGTGCTCCTGGGATGTTTGTGCATACTAAAGTTGTAAATGATGTAAATCTTATGACCTTTTGTTCAGATAAAATATCCCTTTAAGGCTATTATTTTATTTGGTTCAAGTCGCTGTCGTCACAATATGGCGTTGTTTTGATAAATTAATCAAAAGGATAAAAAATGTTTCTCTCTAGAACAAAATTATTTTATTTGACATTTTTGCATTCTTGAGGAAAAGCTTTGTTATGGATGTGACAGAAGTGAAATTAGCACTTGTGTAACTTTGGTGAATCAAATATAATTGTTTGAAAAGATTAATAGGCTTTTTTTGTGCATTTTTATAGAACTGTAAAATACAAGCCTACACAATGTGGAAAGGGGTCTGCTATTTTGGTAAAAACTAGTTTTTGTTCATGACAAGATTAACAATTGCAATGAATTTCTCATAATCAGTTCTACAGGAGTTGTCACAATCTAACAAGGGCTGACGTTGCTATGCATCCATCAATTTCGCTATTTTTCGTCTACAACTCGGACATTCGGGGCTTTAAAAGAGATTTAATCACGACTTTGTTCTAGCGTTTATGTGTGTTCAACTTGTAAATACGATTCATCCGACATGACTAAATGCGCCTCACATTTCCCATCAGCGCGCGCTCCGTACATGTAGTCAGATTGTAGTCCGGAAGTGCTTTGCTCTCCGTTTTGTGGGAAGTCCAACAAGAATGAAGTGATCTCCGTTTAACTTCACCTTTAATCCAGTGACAGATGGCGGAAAAATCGGATCGGATCGCGATTGGCTTCTGCTCTCTTCTTATCTGAGGGTCACATGATGAGAAGCGAAGCACTTCAGGATGGCAGATGAAGCACCGCTGAAGTGGACTGTTATTGTCCTCACATGTCAACATAAAGACAGTGTTTATGCTTTCCAAAGAGGTGAGTTAATGAGTTATTCGCTTCCCATATCATTGCTCATGTACATAACGCTTATGTGCATTTATTGCTACGTCTTATGTTTCAGTTTCACGTTATTCATTAATATACGTCAACGTTAAAATAAAGTTTAATAGTTTACATCGCAGATGTATCGTTATTATTCTGCCTTGTTTTGGACACGATGTAGTTAAATACCATGGCAATACCGTTGTATTTTGGAAAGTGTTTTGGCACATGAATATAAGGGTACTTAAATGTAGATGCAATAGTAGCCTATTACCTTGTCCATATACACACACACTGCACTTGAACTTGTGTTTCTTGTTTTCAATAGGTGTGAAGATTGCATTAAAACTGTTCCACCAAAACAATTTTCAACGAAATAAATGTTTTATTATGAACTTATATTTAGTTTTTAGTAACCAAAAGCCAAGCAATTGTGTAACTGTGAATGTTTATTCATACTTGAAACTCCTAAAATGTAAAAACTAAAGACAAGACCTGTTAAAGCATTATTTTTAATTAAATATGTTATTAACATTATATTTTGCTATTAAATTAATGATCAAACTCTCTGAAATGTACATTCACTGTACATAAAAATTCCGATATACACTTTTGTGCAACTATAAATGTTCTTGTTTCTGTGGTCTCTAAATAATAACACATTTTATTTATGTGATAATCAGCAGTTTCAAAAGTCTCGTAACATGCATAACCTAAAAGAGCAACACTGTATTTACCAAGAAATTATAATAATAATTCCTTGCATTTAAATAGTCTTTTTTCAAAAGGACATCCTGGGATTTTTAATGCCCATAGAGCATCAGGACCTCGGTTTAACGTATCATTCGAAAGACTGTGCTCACTGAGCAGTAGAGTCACCTTCACTATACTGGAGCGTTAGGACCAAGTGTGCCACAAGCCTGCTTTTGAGTGAAGTTCTCGGCCGTTAGATCGCCCCCTGGGGGCTGGCTGCAGTACAAGCCATAAAGCCCGCCTCCTCCGTGTTAATGAAGGAGACATGAGACCAAATAAAAACATTAATTACACTTGCAATAAAATGTTCCGAAAAATGGTTCTGGTCAGTTAAGGCACTGGTTATTGTGCTGATATAGGTGCAGATCTTCATTTTTGTGAAGAGTATGTTTTGAGCAGTAATTTAATGCTGGGCATGTCATCGTGATTGACAGCTGTGATTGACAGTTTCTCAAAGCAGACGTCGTGAAGTGTTACTATTCGATTACTGTGTTATTTTACCATGATAAAATTAGTTGCTCAGCAGTAAACTATAGTTTCTGACATACAGGATCTGGTGGAACACTGTTTATTCGGTAAGGTCAGGGCTTCATCAGTTTGCTGATACACGCCTAACCACCCAGATAGCAAAATACACACGGGCCAGTTCCGGCTAGACTCTCGCCTGCCGGAGACTTAAGGCCGATTTATACTTCTGCGTCAAGTGCACGCGTATGCTACGGTGCAGCCTACGCGTGGACGCATAGCCCCTCGCCGTGGCCGTCGGCAACGTTGACGCGCACCTTTTAAAAAATGCTCTGTGATTGGTCGGCTTGGTAGCGCTGATGAGTGTGGGCGGAGGTGAGAGCCGCGCGCCCGATGCAACGAGTGTTTACAAGTGTGGAGTCCCGTGAAGGAGCTCCGGATGGAGACTGTTGTTTTGTGTTTACCTCATGATTAAAGTTGTTGCACGTCCGCCAGTTCCCGCCTCAAAATGAGCGAATTTGAGCCACTTGTACATTAAGGAAGTGTTCAGAAAAACAAAACACCAACGAAGAAACTCGACACAGAGAAACATAAACACCTCACTGCCAACTAGCGTTTTGGAAGTGTATTGCAGAGAAACAGAAACGGCGCACAGAAGTATAAATGCACGGCTACGCGCGAGGCTTGCGCCGTTGGTCACGCCGATCACTTGACGCAGAAGTATAAACCAGGCTTTACCCCTCGGCCCGACTCCGTCTGCTGTACCTAATCGGGCCAGATGCGGTGGCCGTTAGCGAGCCGACGCTGCCGCATCCGAGCCGCAATCTGCCCGCGAGTAATGTGTGCTGTGGCCCGGATCTGGCACGATTAAATCTTCATTATATAAAACCTCACCTTTGTTAACGTTATTACAACCATTTGTGTTGATAAAACGGCAAACGCAGGCTACTATGTAAACGCAAAGTGTACATTAGCTAGCTTTTGTTATTGTAGTGCAGACATCGGCGGTCAAGTTAGAAGTTCAGGATGCCTGGTTGATTTGATGTACAAGCGGTTGGGTGGAAGTTCGATTCCGCAGCTCCTCCTCTGGCTCCATCAGGCAGTCCTTCTGCGTATGCCCATGCTCCAATTTCAGCAGTCTTTTGCGACAGATTGTGCCGTGTCGCGTCATCCATATTTTATACAGTCATTGGTTAGGACCCACACAGACCACAGATTGAGCGCCCCCTGCTGGCCTCACTAACACCACTTCCGGCATCAACCTAGTTTTCCCATGTGGTCTCCCATCCAAGTACTGGCCAGGCGCAGCCCTGCTTAGCTTCAGTGGGCGACCATGTCGGAGTTGCAGAGAGCTAGCTAGCAACATTGTATATTATGTATAATTATTCAAGTGTATTTGTATAGCGGTTTTCACAATAATTATTGCTCTAAAGCAGCCTTACAAAACGTGCACATCATTATTCATTCATTCATTTTCTTTTCAGCTTAGTCCCTTAATTTAGGGTCGCCACAGCGGAATGAACCGCCAACTTATCCAGCATATGTTTTACGTAGCGGATGGCCTTCCAGCTGCAACCCATCACTGGGAAATGCACATCATTATATTATAGTCAATATCAGAAAAGTGAAGTCGAATGCAAAGTGAATGAGAAGCATCTTAAAGGGGGTGGGGCATGTCAGATACTAGAGAGCATTTGATTGGTCAATATTTGATGAGAAGCTGAAGAGTTGTAGTTTTTTTTTTGTAAACTTTATTGTTTTTTTAGACATTCAAACACAACGACTTACAAATCTGGTCCATCCATCATTCAGACAACATTTGACAATAAAACAAGCAATATACAAATAAAACATACAGAAGTATAATGATAATAGATTAATACAGTGAAAATAATAATAATAATAAAATAAAATAAATAAAAAATACAACAAGGAAACAAATTATTTAAAAAAATTAAATAAAAAAATAAAAAAGAATTTGACCTATTTTAATCTAAATTATTCCAATCCTCTTTAATTTAACTATCTCTTGCAGAATTTGTTTTTAAAATAATCCATGAAAGGTTGCCAGATTTGATCAAATTTGTTTTTTGCTTTTTTTAGGGAAAATCTGATTTTCTCCAAATGTTCCAAATGTTTCATTACATCCCTCATTAGATGTACATATGTAGGAGCAGCTTTCTGTTTCCAGTTTAGTAATATTAACCTTCGTGCTAGTAGACAGACAAATGGAACTATATTTTGTTCTGTTTTCTCAAAATCAGTAATGCGTAGAACTGTGATACAGGGATCTGGATCTATTGCCTTTTGACCTATTTTTGATCATGTTAGAAAAATATTTTCCCAGTAACATCATTTTGGCCGCTCCAGAACATATGAGCCAGTGAAGCTGGCTCTAGCCCACAGTGATCACATGCAGGGTCTACTTCTGGAAATATCTTGCTAAGTTTTTATTTGGCTCAATGTAAACAATGTATTACTTTAAATTGTATGAGGCCATGCGTTGTACATCCCGATCATCTGTGGGTCCCATTTCTCTTTGGTGATTTCAACACCTAAATCTTCCTCCCAAGAGGATTTGATGTATATATGAAATATCTCCTTTTTTATTAGGGTCACGCAAGATTATCAATTCCATTAATGATTGATTTGGGGAATTAGGGTACAGTGGGTTGTTTTGTTTAACAAAGTTTCGCACCTGCAGGCATTTAAAAAAAAAATGGATTGAGGTAAATTGTGTTTGCTTTGTAGTTGCTCAAATGAAGGAAATATTTGATCATTAAATACGTCTATAAAATTATAAATTCCTTTTTCAATCCAGTCATCGAATAACAGATTTTTATATGAGGGAGCAAATGCACTATTTTTTTGTGATGGGACTTTGGAGGGAGCCAGCTTGCCAGCCAAAAAATTTTCGGACCTGAGACCAGATCTTGAGAGTATGTGAAACTACTGGGTTGTTTAATAGATCAGGCTGTATAGTAGGTAGAGGAGAAAATAGTAAAGCTGAAAGCGATGAAGGATAGCAGCATGTTTCTTCTATGTTTGAAGAGTTGTAGTTTTAACACAAAAATGACCGGTGTCTCAGATGAAGAAGCGTCAGAGATTCAATCGGAGAAAGTTTACTGAAGATTTGTAGTTTCACCATCTCTCGCACAGACTTCTGCTTACAATCTCAAATCAACAACAATTATACTCTAACAAACGTCACTAACTGTGTCATACATATTGGTGTTTTAACCTGATTGGTTGAAGCACAGATAGACTTAGAAAATTCCCATGTGTTTGGTAATTGCGAATAATATCTCCAATGATTACTTGGGCATCAAGTAGGGGTGCACGTTGTTGGAAATGATCTGACATTGCAATATTTTGTTTTGCTGTGATGTATATTGCAATGTGAATATAATTTCACCAGGTGATTTGAATAATTTAGATCGACTGAGATTATCAAATATTTTTCTATGCAAATTTAACAATAAAACGTCAAATAACAGACATCATCATTGTATAAATAACATAGATACTACGTCCATATATTTTACAGTCTGTTACGTCACCCATAGGTTTTTGAAGAACGCAAAAAAATATCAGTGGCCAACTGTCGCCATTTTTTTTGCGCATCATCGCACCGACTGGGGGATACCAAACAAGGGCAAAGAGGCGGAGCTACAGATGCCTGCTAGCGTTTTGCTTAGACAGGCTTTTCTTTGGGAGAAACGCTTAATACTTCATCACCTGCGGCTCGTTTGTGTTCTGACCACATGTGCTTGGTTGTACACTATATCAATAAAGTGTTTAGACTTTTAAAAGCACTGTTGTATTACATTGAGCCACTAAACATTGTTCTTATGACGTTTTTCTACAAAAGGAAAATGCAAATTACTTCCAAACACTTCAGATATAGTCTGTGTTAGTAAACTCAAGGCTAATTATGAAATCCAGGCATAACATTGTATGACAGCGTTTCAGATGACTGTTCTAGGCCATACAGCTGATCAATCTGTCAGATTCTGGAGTGTATTCAAGATCTAAAGAAAAATATAAATGATAAATGATCTTAAATAAAACAAAAACATTTATAGATATGGTATATAAGTATATAATTTCACTCACCTGAAAAATGGAGGCCACGTGAATGGTTTGTGAGCACAATTAAGTGCACACAGCATGCCATATCATCTGATAATTGTAGGACATAATTCCAAAAGGCAGCTGACTGTGTAAAGCGGCATAAAACAAAACAAAAAAAAATACCATGAATATGCCGAGTTCAGCGGCTAATCAGCCGGAATCAGCTAAGGTGACGTGATGGCACCAAGCGAGACCTAACTGTCACTCAAGTGGCCACGCCCTTAATTATGCAGACTTAATAAAGCTTAATATAAACGAAACGAATGAGTTGTAAACAAATTCACCCCCTCACAGTTGTGATGAAGGGTAATATCAGCTTTGTGCACCAAATTTGTCTTTGTACCAGGCTGTAAACACCTTGTTTTCTGCTGTAAAGTCAGCCATTTTAACAGTGGGCTCAATAGAAATGTGCTCTATTATGGAGCCAGGACTAGCGGAGTTTCAGTGAATTGCAGTTTCTTCCGTATTTGCTTCACGAGGTTGCCGCTTGATAAATAATGAAAAAAATATTTAATAATAACTTTATCTTTTTTTTTTGTTGAATAAATAACCTAATGCTACAGTGTGACTATTGCAGATACACACATTGCAAACTGTTTTATACTCAAGGCTGTTTCCTGTGCTGTCAGCCATCTTATCAGAACTGGTAGAATAAACATAGCAGACTAATACAGATACAGCTAAGACAATTCACATCTAGTGATAGCTCTACAAGTAGCATCAAACGTCTAGTTCCTTATGAGAGTTCTCCGTGAACTCTTGTATAGGCCTGTAGATCCTGAGGGAATAAATGACTTGGCAAACAGAAAAAGCAAAGACTCTCATATTATTCCAGCTTTACTCTGAACAGGGATTAAACTAAGGTCATAGTGTAATCTAGGACAGGAGTTCCCAAATTTTTCAGCCTGCGACCCCCAAAATAACAATGCAAGTGACTCGCAACCCCCACATTCCTCTGAGGTGGTTATAAGTAAACAAATGTTGCACACACAACATTATGCCTTTATAAATACGAGCATATTGACAACTCAAAAAAGTGCAACAGCCTAACCACCATAGACTATAATTTATATAATTTGTTTAATTTAATGAGACTGGTGGACTCACAAGTCTATTCTTGGTTTAATTTTGGAGACCGTCACTCAGAGATCATTGTCAATAATCAGTTGCGGCCTGTATTTATTTTTAATGTATTTGATTGCCATAAAGGTGTCAGAAAGTTTAACCTGCTGCTATAAGATCAATCTGCTGCAGCTGACGCTATCGCTGTGTTGTTAGTCTAACGTAAACACCAATCCTATGAAACAAAAATTGAAAGGCTGATGGCTTTTTATTTGCATGTTGTTGCTTTTTTATGTAACTATTAACCCTGTTTTTATATTCTGTGGGTTTTGGATAAAATATGCTAATTCTTTTTTTTTTTTTTTTTAATTCTTTGTTTATTGGTTTTAATTTTAATGAACATACAAACATAAGACAAAAAAAGGAGAAAGACAAGGATATCAGTAGTATAGCAGCAAAAGTCAGAAAAAAATAAAGAAATAAAGATTCTTTGTTTATTGGTTTTAATTTTAATAAACATACAAACAGAATACAAAAATCGTAATACACAAAAAAAGTTATGCTGTGATTGAGTAAAGACATATTATGAAAATACATCAGAGGTGTTCAGAGAGTCAGAGGTTCATTAGAGGCATCCACATTTTTTGAAAGACATCCCCTTTGTTTCTTAAGTAGTAGTATGTATATTGTTCCAGGATCATTGTTTCATTCAAGAGTTGTATGAACAGTTCAAATGTTGGAGGCCTTCGTTGGTTTCAGTTGAGCAAAATGCTTTTCTTTTGATAGAAAGGAGATGATGCCGAGTCTCTTTATAGAAGTAGGATCAAGTGTTCTGTACCAAAGAGGTATAGTGTTGGTGTGTTGTCCAATGGAATTTGGAAGTCCTTTACTGCTTTCTAGAAAAATTTTAGCTTTTCGTATTCCCAAAAACCATGCATGATTGATCCTGAATAGGTTTTACATCTGTGACACCTGGATGATACATTGGGGTACATTTTGCTCAAAC
Source organism: Danio kyathit (assembly GCA_903798195.1). NCBI lineage: Eukaryota > Metazoa > Chordata > Actinopteri > Cypriniformes > Danionidae > Danio > Danio kyathit. The sequence continues at coordinate 9,817,919 of LR812543.1, forward strand.
GAAGTGGAGTCCGATACATCCTATGCATAAATTTATAATTTTGTTCAACTATTCTGTTATTGGAAAGGGGAATGAGAGTATTCTGGCATATAGTCTCCCACTGATCGTCATTAAAATTATATTGCAAATCTCTTTGCCACTTGTTTTTAAGTGATCCCAGTGAAGAGTTGTAGATCCTTCAGAGTCAGAGATACTTCCTTTTAAAGATTCAGAATTCGCTATAATCTCCTCTACTGTATATTGGAGAGCTTTAGAGATAGTTGACCTCTCTTTTCATGACTAATTATAAAATGGCGAATTTGCAGATATTTATAAAACTCCTGTCTTTGCATCTTGAACTCTTGCCTTAGGTCAGAGAAGGATTTAAAGGAAAATATCATTATTCTAATAGTTTTAATAATAAATAAATAATATATTTATTCATAAACTATTAGAATTACCTTATTTTATCCCTATCATTGTCCTGCAACGCCCTAGAGCGTCCTGACCCCCACTTTGGGAACCACTGATAGGCATCTTTACTAATAATCATAAAATCATAGAAAAGGATATGTGTTACTCCATTCTGGAGCGGACATCCATCAGAAAATCCCCTCCTTCAGAAATATGAGGTGACGTGAAAAAAAAACTCCATTGATGATCCATTAAGGCGGAAGTGACAAACTATAAGCTTTGGATGTTTATATCTGGTTTTTATCTTCTAAACACAAATTTCATACCACACTAGCATATAGATGTCTTTAAGACTAACATACTGATAATAATAACCTGTATTTCAAATTTACGCGACCTTTAAAAGCAATGCGCTTTGGCATTTTGAAGATGTGGCTTCTCCATATCAGCAGGTCTCCATGTTCAAGTGTATTTGGCGTGTGTGTGTACTTGTTTTTGTGACATATCAGGACACAAATCTGTATAACTACATGGCCATGACATGGGTATTACAAAAAGGTGGTGGATTATAAAAACATTGAAAGCACAGAGCAAACCACATAGCATCAAGGACAAACTGACAACCACTTGGCAACGCCCTGGAAACTGTGGCCTAGTAACTGCATAGCCAGTGTTGGATAAATTACTTCAAGGTACTAATTCATTCGTTCATTATCCTTCAGCCTTGTCCCTTATTTATTAGGGGTCACCACTCAGAACCACCAACTATTCCAGCATATGTTTGAAGCAGCAGATGCCCTTTCTGCCACAATTACAACATTTCTGGGAAACACCCAAACACTCTCACATTCACACACACTCATAGACTACGACCAATTTAGTTAATCCAATTGACCTATAGCGCATGTCTTTGGACTGTGGGGAAAGCCGGAGCACCCGGAGGAAACCCACGTCAACACGGGGAAAACATGCAAACTCCACACAGAAATGCCTCCTGGTTCAGCCTGGACTCGAACCAGCGACCTTCTTGCTGTGAGGCGGCAGTGCTAACCACTGTGTCGCCCAGTATACTGTAAATATAATGGAAACCTATGTAATGTCTCCACAACTCAAGAAACCCTGTGTGTGTGTTTCAGAGCTGGAGGTGCGTCAGAAGCGCGGTGTTCTTCCAGATGATGCTCTGCTGCTGACGGTTCCTGATCCTCATGCTCGGCTGGGCAGCGGCGGAGCCACACTGAACGCCCTGCTGGTGGCTGCAGAACACCTGAGCGCCAGAGCCGGATACAGCGTGAGCTTCACTTTACTCTGTGTGGGATTTGGAGAGAAATACTCAATGGATGCATACAATTAATAGTTTTATATTCATTCATTCATTTTCTTTTCGGCTTAGTCCCTTTATTAATCTGGAGTCGCCACAGCGGAATGAACCGCCAACTTATCCAGCATATGTTTTTACGCAGCGGATGCCCTTCCAGCTGCAACCCATCACTGGAAAACATCCATACGCACTCATTCACACACACACACTCGTACACTACGGTCAATTTTAGCTTACCCAATTCACCTTTACCACATGTCTTTGGACTTGTGGGGGAAACCAGAGCACCCGGAGGAAACCCACGCGAACACAGGGAGAACATGCAAACTCCACACAGAAACGCCAACTAACCTAGCCGAGGCTTGAACCAGCGACCTTCTTGCTGTGAGGCGATCGTGCTACCCACTGTCACTTATAATTTAATTTATTATTTTTTTAAGGAAGAAAAAGGAAAAGAAAAAATGCAAATAATAAATGAAAACATAATTAAAAATACAATAACACACCGGAAGTTAAATGAACAGTTGACTGGTCACGTATTTTCTTACAGGTCACATTAGCACATATATATATATAATAATCAGTTTACACTGTGTAAAGGCATAAGTACAATCCATTTCTCCCAATATTGCAGGTATTTGTGCATTCGTAGTTTTAAAGAAAAAGTCATCCTCTCTAAATTTTGAACGTTAGATACGATATCCAACCATTTAGATTTTGTAGGGGGTTCAAGTTGGGATGCATACAAGCTTGAGATGAAATGAAGATTTTTAAAGTCCGTATGAACCAGAAGCTGTGATCATGCATCAGAGAAACTGAATATTAAATGAGAAAGCAGTGGGCGTGGCTTGATTTTTCTACTGCAAGCTGATTGGATGAAGTAAACTAGGCATTTCATTTAGAAAAATCGAGCATTATTACAACCTAACAGACTCCTCCTGCTCCTCGCTGTTTCTGTTTGTTGTCATATTTACAGTTGAAGTCAGAATTATTAGCCCCCCTGTTTATTTTTTCCTCAAAATTTCTGTTTTACGGAGAGATTTTTTTTTAACATTTCTAAACATAATAGTTTTAATAACTCATTTCTAATAACAGATTGGCTAAATATTTTTCAAGACACTTCTATACAGCTTAAAGTGACATTTAAAAGCTTAACTAGGTTAATTAGGTTAACTAGGCAGGTTAGGGTAATTAGGCAAGTTATTGTATAACGATGGTTTTCCCGAGACTATCGGGAAAAAATATAGCTTAAAGGGGCTAATAATTTTGACCTTAAAATGGTGTTTAATTGTAATGGTGCTTTTATTGTAGCTGAAATAAAACAAATAAGACTTTTTCCAGAAGAAAAAATATTATCAGGCATACTGTGAAAATTTACTTGCTCTGTTAAACATCATTTGGGAAATATTTAAAAAAAAAAAAAAAAAATCAAAGGGGGGCTAATAATTCTGACTTCAACTGTATGTGTTGGTCATTCACTATGTGTAATTATCAGAATGTTTTCTCTCTATTTGCATTGAAGAAGATGAAATGTTTGTGTTCAGGTGGTGAACGCTGATGTTCTGGATGAAGCTCATATTCTAATCCTTCACACGGTCTGTAATAAAGAATGAAAAAATCTGATGATTGTCAATTATCAAACACGTACTAATAAGTGTTTGTGTGTTTCAGGGTCGAGATTTCCCGTGGGACGGCTGCAGCAGGGCTTTCTGCTGGATGCCTGTGCAGAGATCAGATGCTGTGGAAGGAGCTGTTTGTTGCTTGGATCTGCTGTTGGACTGTCTGTCCACAAAGGTGAGCAGAACTCAATCACGTAGACACAAATACTCAATCAAATTTCTAAAAAAAAAAAAAGGGGCATTTTGTACAAGAATTTGTGATTTGTTCATTCTCTTTATACTACGGGGTTGTTAAATGCTCATTCTGTTTGGCTGATGGACATTTTTATGTGTGGAGTTATTTTTAGATACAAATAAAGTATGAAGTATAGTTCCAGACAGGTTTTGACCGCAAAACAAACATTTCATGTCACTACACTGAATGATTGTTCAGTTATTTAACAGATACAACAGTCAAAAATCACACCAAAACTAAACAACAGGCTTCAGATGAGACGTGTAAGAAACCAGTCTTACACACTGAAGCAGTTTGAGGAAAAAAACTGACTAAAATGAAGATTAAAAAAGAAGATATTTTGAAGAATGTTAAAAACCGGTAACCATTGACTTCTATAGTAGTTGTTTTTCATGCTATGAATGTCAATGGTTACAGGTTCCCTGCATTAAAGACCCCCTATGTTAAACATTAAATAGGGTCATATTTCGGTTTTATGGGTCTCCAACAACATACTGATATGCATGCAAGGTCAAAAAACACTTTCATGGTCTTTTAATATGAATTTATTTTTACCTAATTATCCCAGCGACTCCTATATAAATCGTTCAGCGATTCATGTGTTCCCAAACCCCTCCTTAGCGCGAAGCTAATCTGCGCTGATTGGACCGATGACAGCCTGTTGCGATTGGTCGACAGCGTTCAGCGTGAGACAGTAAAATGCCCAGCGTGGTTTATCAAGCCCCCAGGTCGCCAACATTGGTATAGGATCTGATCGCAGCGGACACCCGAAACATGCTTCATAGTAAACTTACTAACACCACAGTAAACAGTACCCGGTTCTCAACAGTGTTCTTCAGACACCTCAGCGCCGAAAGCAGTGCAGTTAAACACCAGCATATTGCTCTATTATTAAGTATGGCACACATTCAGTATTAATCAACACAGCAGCAAAAGCTAAACTATTCTGAACCTTGACCGCTGCATGTGTGTAGCGCCCACCAGCTCCCATCGCGCTCACCCTGAGCCATCGTAAGCCTTTCCAGTGCTGCGCACCAGCCCGAAGCCCAGCGTGCAGCAGGCTGCATTTTGTTTGACTTTGTGCCCAATAAACTGTCCTTATTTTGCCCGCACCCCTGGTGTATTGTCTGTCCATTACAAAATGGAGGATGAAACTAATCCATGAGCTGTGTACTGATAGATCGCCCATTGTAAGCGTACAGATTGCTGAAGCACTCCTTTTCCTCACACTTCCAATAATATCCAGGTAAGCACAGCGTCTTCATGACTCATGACTTCAGGATCTGTTTGTCTTTGCTGCTGTGTTAGTGGGCGGGGCCGCAGGTTTAAATTTTCCCGGGTTTGCGCGTGCAACCATTATGTTTCGTATCAACGTTACACCGAAACAGCTAAAGACTCGTTAACAAGATGATTCATTTAAATCACTATGAGTCGACTCTTTAGATGAATCAATAGTTTTAAAAACTGTCCACTTTCAGATTTAAGCCTTAGCTGGATATTTCACTTCACTTAGAGCTGTGTTACACACTACATGGAAGGTCATTTTCAAAAACCCATAATAGGGGCTCTTTTAAACCCTCAAACTGGTTTGGAATAGTCAATAATTGTCATATTTAGTGAATTGAATCTTTAAAATCTAAATGAGTTCATATCTACAAAACGCTTGAAATGATTTCTTTGTGCCTTTGTCAAATAAAAGTTAGAGAATTACCTAAACACAGATTCTTAAAGGTTTTCAGAATTGGGGGTTGTGCATGAATTTCTACACCATACTCACAATGGCAGTACATAATTATTATTATGCACAATCATGCTCAGTGGAACATCCTGTTGTTTCAGATCTGCGCTGGCTCTCCGCCAGGCGTTTGGGTGTGCAGCACTGATATGATGCTGAATATTCCAACACGACAGGGTGAGCAACTTTTATACAATTTTATACAATTGCTTTATCTAGTGCACCTCCCTGCTCCAGTTTCGGTTTACTCCGAGTGCTTCGGTTTCCTCCCACAACCCAAACACATGCAGGTTAGATGAAGATACTAAATTGCTCCTCCCCTGACTTTTGTTTAAGGAAGACCCCTGTTTGGATTAACTGGTTTTGGTTAAAGGCATAGTTCACTCAAAAATAAAAATGTACGCACTATTTACTCAAGTGCTTTCAAACGTTTATGTGTTTCTTTCTTCTGTTGAACCATTGACTTATATAGTAAGAAAAACAAATACTAATGGAAGTCAGTGGTTACATGTTTCATTCTTTAAAATATCTTCTTTAGTGTTCAACAGAAAAAAAGAAACTCATGAAGGTCTGAAAGAAGTAACTATGAGTAAATGGTGACAGAATGTTAATTTTTGGGTGAAAATTGAAAAAGATTCCATCAGTAATTACTCGCCGTCATGTTGTTATAAACCCATGAGACCTTTGCGTATCTTCCAAACACAAATTAAGATATTTTTAATTAAATCTGAGAGCTAACTGACCCTCCATAGCCAGCAAGAGTCCCAAAAAGTCCATAAAGTAAATAATTAAAAAGAGATTTTTTTGTGAACTATCCCTTTAATATCTAAATGAATAAATACTAATGAACAAACTAAACATTATATATGAAGTCACAATTTTAAAAAAATGTACGCAGTTTTATACACGCACGTTTTTATAGCTATAAAATGCTACAGTAAAATGTTTAACTAACATTTATTGTTTTATTTTTAATGTTTTACTTTTGATTTGATAAATATTATGATCTTTTTTGACAGTGATTCCATGGGATGGGTTCTCTGGGGTTCGAGTTGTGGCTTTACCTGGTGACATTGATTTTGCTGTCAATCATGGCGTCTATATCACCGATGCAGAGGTGCGTTATTTGAAATGAGACTTTTCTTTTTTCCTTTTATGCATTTTCGGATTTATTTATTTTTGATTTTTTTTAGACCAGAGTACGCAACATTATCTATAAGGGCTCAAAGGAGGAGATCAGCTCTGCAACAGTTTCTGATCGGAAAGTACCTCTGGTATGAATTCAGTTGGCAATTTATGTTACTATACTGTATATGTTCAATTAAAATAATTTGAAAGGACAAAATTATGATGGCAAAATTATTGTTATTCCACATCTGCAGTGTCACATGACTTTTCTTGTTGAAAATCATTAAAATCTGTTGATTTGCTGTTAAATTTCTGATTATCAGTGTAGGTCCTGGTAATTATTTCTCTGAATTATTTTATGAACGAAAGCTTCAAATAACACCATTCAATTCAATTAAGTCTTGTGTAACATTCTTTAAAAGGGGCCTATTATGTCTCTGATGTCCTTAGAGTGTGTATGTGAAGTTTCAGCCACACAATACCACACAAATAATTTTTTATGTCTTTAAAACTGACCCTTTTAGACTTTGATCCTAATTGTGCCATTTTGGTGACTGTCGCTTTAAATTCAAATTAGATGCTCTTTTTTTAAAAGAGGGCGGAGCTACAGATGCGTATGTGTCAGCATAGTGGCAGATACAATAACATGACTAACATCTTATACTGATAGGTCCTCTTTAATGTTTTTAATTTATTATTTTTATAATATGTGATTATATTTAAGGATTTTTTGTGTATTTTAAGTGATGACAATGGTGAATAATGCAAAATATATATTTTTTGCACATTTTAAAAATGTGCTATAACACATCATATAAAAAAATTACATCATTATTTTACTGAATGCATAAAAAATGATGTAATTTACTAATATGTGTTATAGGATAATTCCTGAACAAAAACATTAATTTCTTTCAGAAACAATTCCTAAAAAGTTATATATTTTTACTTTTATCATAAAGTAGCATTCAATAATTTGATTGTATTAATGTTAAATTATTTTGTGGAGGCCTCCTAAAAGTGTCTGTGTGGTGCTCAGGTGTCCGGGCCAGTGTTTTTCTCCAGGACTGTAGCAGAGAAACTCTTACAGACTCATGTTACTCCACCGCTGGTCGGCTGTACGTATCTCGGCATGGATTCAGGAGCGCCACCACTTGAGGTGAAAGAACACAACAGAGTTTTCTTTTTGATTCCTCTCAACGGCAAGCTGTTTTAACAAGTATCCAAAATATAAGCATTGCATTAGTGTCTAAAACTAACAAAAGTAACTAATAAATAAGTACTAGTCCTTAATTGAAAAATACTTGTATCTATATAAGCTGACAAGTAGTGTCGTGCTAGCATGCTAGTACCATGAAAGTACATTCTTGTATGGTTTACAGATTAAATGTTAAAACAGCTTGCCATACATCTCAGTGTACTTGCGCTCTCTCTCTTGCAGATATCTCTGTTTCTGGATGTTCTGGTGTGTCTTTGCACTGATGTGACCGAGCATGAGTTCATTAATGGAGAGAGAACAGGCTGCATTTCTCCCTCCTCACCTCAGGGGGCAGCAGTGAGGAGCGGGCGCGCAGTGCTGTGGAGGAGTCTTAGAGGATCCTCTATTTCTATGTGTAGGCTTTCACTAAATTTTTTGACTTTCTGACTATTAGGCTGCATCCCAAATCGCATACTTCCATACTATATAGTACGCTAAAAATAGTATGCGAGCTGAGTAGTATGTCAGAATTCATAGAATTCAAAAATCACTACGCGAGAAGTACCCGGATGACCTACTACATCCAGGTAGGTTTTGAAGTGCGCATTGAATGGACGCTACATTATCCCATGATGTACCGTGAGAGAATTCATGAATGGGAGTGAAGCGACGCAACTAACGCAGGTAGGTCACGTGATGATGACAAAATGGTGGAGGTAGTATGTCTGAGTTCCATTCATACTACTCGCATTCATACGGTATAGAACGTACTTTTCTATTGTCCGAGTAGTATGTATAAGTTCAAATGCAGTACCTACTGAGTAGTAGGAGATTTCGGACGCAGCCTTAGTTTCCTCTCAAAACATCTAAGGACAGATATAACAAGAATATTATGGTATGTTACTCTTTGTTCCTAGTTTACATTCCAGATGGTCGCTATGATTATTTGACTCAGTCGGGTCGGGAACATGTCGACCGTCTGACAAAATCTGGGTCTGAGACCACGATTCTCTCTCATATTCAGGTAGGAACTATTGTGAATATCATATATTGTTTTTAAAGTCTGTTATTTAATTGTTCATTTCTGTTGTGAAGGATGTGAAGTGTGTGGCTGAAGGCAGCAGGGTCATAAATAGCGTGCTAGAAGGAGATGTTCGTGTATCTGCAGGAGCTGTTGTGCAACACTGCCACCTTAAGGTCTGGAGGGTTTTTAATTCACCTTGGTTAACTTAAACTGGGGTATATGCACGTAGACTTTTAATTTCAGTCCGCCAGCACCAGGGCTTCCGGTGAATTGTCATCCCATGCAAAATCGCCACCATCTGATTTCCTTCAAAAATCTTCACTGCTTGGCTGATGTATGATATATATGATAAGTGGGTATTAGACCAAACAATAAGCACTGCATTAAATTATATTTTCCCGCGCCAACTCTTTAAAATATGTAAATTAATTTTACCCCAGTATTTTCAATGGAGTTTCAGCACTAGCCTGCTGCTAATGACGGCGCCTGCATTTACACGGTCTTTCGTCTCTTTTTACGCTTTAACAACCAAATAGATACTAAAGTCTATTTAATTGATTATATTGTAATTACATTACAACATCAATGCTGTAAAACGAACTTTGTGGAATTGAAAATAGTCACATAAAGCTCTCACCGGAAGTTCATCATTGGCTGAAAAACACTAGCTGTGCATATAGCCCATTGAAAGATATGAAACTGGCTTTAGTTATTTCTAGACAATGTTCATTCATTCATTTTCTTTTCAGCTTAGTCCCTTTATTAATCCGGGGTCGCCACAGCGGAATGAACCACCAACTTATCCAGCACATGTTTTATGCAGCGGATGCACTTGCAGCCACAACCCATCTCTGGGAAACATCCATACACGCTCATTCACACTCGTACACTACGGACAATCTAGCCTACCCAATTCACCTGTAGCACATGTCTTTGGACTGTGGGGGAAACCGGAGCACCCGGAGGAATCCCACGCGAACACTCGGAGAACATGCAGACTCCACACAGAAACGCCAACTGACCCAGCCAAGGCTCGAACCAGTGATCTTCTTGCTGTGAGGCGACAGCACTACCTACTGCGCCACCGCATCTCTTCTGGACAATATTTTTATTTATATTTTAAAATATTTATAAATTACTTAGAATTTATTTTATTAAATAATCACATTACTTATTATTTTGACTTTTAAACATTTTAGTGTTTATTAAATGTATTTTTATTATTATTATAGTGGGCTACACTAGTATTTTTATCCATTTGATTTAAACATGTTTTATAGATTTTATTTATTGCTCCACATACGATTAATAGAATTTTAATATTAATTTTTATCATAATCTTAAATTATAATAAATGGTTATAATGGAATATTACAGTATTATTGAATAGTATTATTATAGTGATTATAGTAGTTTTGCAAAGTAATATTTCTTAAACAAGTTTATAGATCATTTTCATTTATTTTCTTGTAATATATATTTTTAGAATATTTCATTGCATTTAATATATTTTGTGTAACTGATTATTGATACAAATTAATTTTATTTTTTTTTACTGTGTGGTAGATTTTTGTTAAATTAAACACAATATACTCATTAAATATAATTTTATTATTCAAACTTTAAATTATTTCCAAGTGATGGGTTGCAGCTGGAAGGGCATCCGCTATGTAAAACATATGCTGGATAAGTTGGCGGTTCATTCCGCTGTGGAGACCCCAGATTAATAAAGGGACTAAGCTGAAAAGAAAATGAATGAATGAATGAACTTTAAATTATACTTTTAAAAAATAACTATCAATCACAATGTGCCAAATGTCAATTATAGGGTCCAATCCAGGTGCATTCTGGGTGTCTGCTGTCTGGGCTTGAACTGACATCATCATCCTACATCCAGCGTCTGCCTCTGTCCAGTGACATCATTATTCAGGCTCATCGAGTGATGTTGGGAGAAATGAAATTAACCGTATACTCGGCTTTTGGAGCTCATGACAGTTTAGAAGTGAGTTTACAGCCTTATTATCATTCATTTATTTTTAACAACAATATCAATGTATGCTAGTTGGGTGCATTTTATTGATTATTTGCCTTTTTTTACTCCACCCAGGCCTCCGCTGATGATGTCTCTGCATCATTCCTGAATCAGAAATGGAGTGATTTTTATTCTCGGACTGGAATACAGTAAGAATGATCATTTTGGAGTAAAGATTCACCTAGAGAACTGATTAGAAATGCACTTTAATGATTAAAGCAGGTTTCATTTATTTGAGTCCAGTGGGAAACATGATGTTTGTCGTCAAACTGGGGAAAAAAACTAAACTCAAAGCATGTGCAGTCTCAGTAACTGTGCGTTCACATCGAAGGCGGTGAGAGCACCAAAGTTCGTTCTGGCCGCCCTGATGACAACACTGTCTGCCTTCCCTGATACCAAAATTCGTTACATTGATCTCATATTTAAAGGAGTCATTGCAGCAAATCCGTTACGTTCTTGCATAAAAAAACGTGCTTTCTAGTGTGAAAATGCTGCGCGCCTTTTATCAAATTCATTTAACTATGTAAGGTCAGTTGTTGTGTGTGCTGTGGCTTTGCTCCACTTATCCAATATGTGTCCATATGTCTGAAATATTCCGAAGCAGCAATACTGTTTTGTACTGTCGTTATAGTAAGCATGAGATTCCCGCTTTTTTTAAAGAAAAAAAAGTAACATTAATGCGCATCAACCTGCCACTAGCGTTTTTTAAGTTTGTCCCTGTAAGAAAGCAAAACAAATAAGTGGAAATTAGGCAACTGCAATAATCAAACTTTTGGGAACAACTGTACTCGGAACCAAAGTTCACAGGGACTGTGTTCTCTGAAATCCTCTCAAGCGGTGGACTTCTACATTCTGATTACTTGCTGCCGAACTGCATCATAGCTCATTACCATGAAGTTGACTTGATTTCAACTCTCCTCGACGTCCACACCGGTAAAGACGCTTATCACCACCAGCTCCCATTGAAAATGAATGACTTCCGGCTATTTTGACGCTCTCGCTGCCTTCGGTGTGAACACACAGCAAAGGTGGAAGTATTTTTTGGTTGATTGATGTTTTCTGCAACAGGGGTTTATAAAGCTGTATGACCGTAAATTAAAATGTTTATCAGAATACTCGTGAGCAACATGTGGTTCCTTTTCTTTGTTAATCACTCAATAAGCCAGCAATTTTCATGCATGACAATGAACCTCCTTTCACACAGAAAAACAGGTAAAACTGATCCTGGAAGCTGAAGTCATTTAAATAATGAAATGGCCATCCAAGAGTCATGATGTAAACCTGATTAAAAAATCTCTGTAATCTTGGTGAAAAAGTTATGGCTATTAAGATATATTAAAGTCATTCAAATCAAGGGCCTGTACAATTTCTGACTGCCATAACCTTCAGAAATTGTACTTGTAATGCTAGTCATTACTATGTGCTAGTCATTGCTGTTCCCTATTTTTGATCAGTGTTTTCCACCAAATAAAGGGTTTTTGTTGACGTATCTTAGATATTTTGTAAAACTCTGTTTTACTGTCACGGTAAAGACAACTTACATATTTAGAGACAATCATTTAACATTTCAAAAGACAATCTTACATTATTTCTTTCCACCCAGCAAAACAGGTAAAACCAGGGGCGTTGCTAGACATAAAGCTCTACTGGGGCACCCCCCCACCCCTAAAAAAAAAAAAAAAAAATATATATATATATATATATATATATATATATATATATATATATATATATATATATATATATATAATACACGACAAATGATTAATAAATAAAAGTATTATTGTTATTGTACAATTATTATTCTAAATTACAGAAATTAATCCTAAATGTAACTGGAAAACCACGTAAAAACACAACTGGAGTGATGGTAAAATGTAAGAAATCTTTTGCATGAATAATAATTTCATTTGAATGTCATTCTATAGAATACAAAAAAGCATGTTTTAATTATCTGTTGTCTTAGACATGGCCGAGAATTAGGTTTATTAAGTCTTTACTCGTCATCCATCCTTTTTACTTCATAAATAAATCTATCAGGAGGCATGCTTAGTAATCATATTATTTAAACTTTAGTTTTGTCGACTTATAAAACTCACTGCGTGCCGTCACCTCCGTATAAAAGGCTCTTACGGCGGTTTCACAATGCATAAGCGGGCCGTGAGCAGCAAGTACTTTTTTTGGTGTGCATATTAACCACCGGGACTCGCACTTGAAGAAGAGCAGCACATTAAGCAGGCTCCAGCAGAAGCGGTGTGTGAGGCACGCGGGTGTGGTTTTCTGCGCACATGCAGAGATGCATCAGTTTGCTTTTTGATTAAAGTACATTGCTTTCACCAGCGTTGGTTCGGTTGCACATAGAGAATAACGTCTTTATTCCGGGAGGTGCCCCTCTTTATAAATACACTTTGCATATGAAGTAAATCATAACTCAACACGTTTACTAGGGCACTGGCGATTTTTACTGGGGCTCTTGCAAATTGGGTCTAGCGACGCCCCTGGGTAAAACCAATCCTGGAAGCTGAAATCGTTTAAATAATGGAATGGCCATCCAAGAGTCCTGGTATAAACCTGATTAAAAAATCTCTGTAAAACCTTGGAGAAAAAAGTTATGGCTAATAAGTTGTATTTAAGTAAATTAAATCAAGGGCATGTACAATTTCTGACTGCCATAACCTTCAGAAATTTTACTTGTAATGCTAGTCATTACTATGTGCTAGTCATTGCTGTTCCCTATTTTTGATCAGTGTTTTCCACCAAATAAAGGGTTTTTGTTGACGTATCTTAGTTTTTTGTATAACACTGTTCTACTGTCACGGCAAAGACAACTTACATATTTAGAGACAATCATTTAACATTTCAAAAGACAATCTTGCAATATTTCTGAACAACAAAATGAAGTGTTGCATGTTCTTCCAGTGTTAGCGTGAGTTTTCTCTTGGAGCTTCGGTTTCCCCCACAGTCCAAAGACATGCGCTATAGGTGAATTAGGTAAACAAAATTGGCCAAAGTGTATGAGTGTGTGTGTGAATGAGTGTGTATAGATGGTTACCAGTACTGGGTTGCAGTTAGAAGGGCATTCGCTGTGTAAAACATATGCTGGAATAGTTGGCGGTTCATTCCTCTGTAGCGACCCCTGAATTAGAGATTAAGCTGAAGAAAAATGAATGAATGAAAATGTTTCTAAATTAAAGTTGTGATCTTCATTGTGTGTTTGTGTTAAAGGCCTCTGTATCTCTGGGGTCCTGAAAGGAAGGAGTCAGGCTGTCTGCTAGACGCTCGTTTGTTCCCGGTGTTCATGCCACACTCGGGACCTGTTGGGCTGGAGGGAGTTTGTTGGCTTCTGGGTGGTTCTGGGACGCTGGACAGCTGGAAGGAAGCCTGGAGACTCTCGCTCAGGGATATCCTCATCCTGACGGACCAGCAGACGGAGTTACACTGGAGAGAGGAGCTGTTCTTCAGTGTAGGCCGAAGAAGAGCCGTGGACACTCTAAAGGTCCACAGAGGTCTCAATTTACTACCATTTTTTAGAGCAGCAGCTCTGGCCGGCCAGCAGGAGGCGCTAATGCAGGCACTGGATTCAGGTGAGGAGTGAACAGGGTTCATATGAGTGCTGAAAACCCTTGAAAATGAATTGTAATCTAGTGTTTTCAAGGTTTGAAAAGTGCTTAGATTTGGGATAGAGTGCTTGAAACTGCTTAAAAGAAGAATAGTTTTCTTTTGATAACTTATCTTACTGAATAGGTAATAATTATAGCCCAATTATAGTATCAAATACTATTTAATAAAAAAAGATTTTGCTTAGCATAAAATGAAAGCTCTGGAGTCTGGCATAGGCCTGTAGTCTTTTTTTTGTCTGAACCCTTTGATAAAGCAGTGGGAGAAGAGAATATGAAGGGTGATTGCCACTTCATGATTGAACAGTGCATGAAATTAAAATAAATATACATTTAAAATGAAAGATGACACATTTAAAGGGATAGGTCACTCAAAAATGAAGATTTACTCACTATTTAATCCCCCTCAAGTGGTTCCAAAGCTTTATGATTTTCTTTGTTCTGTTGAACATAAAAGAAGATATTTTGAAGAACGGCGAAAACGTGTAACCATTGAAAATCAGTCACTGTTTTCAGGTTTTCAGCATTCTTTAAAATGTCTTATTTTGTGTTCAACATAACAAAAAGTAAAAGTTGAGTAAATTATGACAAGTAAAATTATGAAATGATGTATGCAAATTATGAGAATTTAAAATTTTCTGTGAACTATCCCTTTAAGATGTGCATGAATTACATTTAAAAGAGTAAATGACAGTAAATCAATGTTCAGCTTGGGGAGCAAGTGCCCAAAAAATTGTCCTATATATACTATACTATATTGAATACTATACTATACAATAGAATACAATAACAAATAGCATCTGATATAATATAAAGTGTATGTATATATATATATAGATAGGCAAATATGTGATTTGTCATAAGTGTTGGAAAATTTTGAAAATGCTTCTGGAAAGTGCTTAAATTGGAGTTTGGAGTGAAAGATGATAATTTTTTGAACATATGCAGTCTTTTGAGTGTATTTAAGGTTTGTTGTGCTCCTTAAGTTGCTGCAAACAGCAGTGGTGATCTGGGAGTAGCGGCCCGCTGTCTGGCTTGTATCGCGGATGTTCTTGGCTGTCTGGCTGGCGAAGGGAAAGGCGGTTTGAGAAGCGGACCAGCGGCGAATCCATCATGGGCTCCTGCTTTTAAACTCCTCGAGAATGAAAACTTACCCGCAGGAGTCCAAGAACTGGCCAATCAAAGAGAGCGCTGGCTGAG
The DNA here is from genome assembly GCA_903798195.1 of Danio kyathit. Lineage (NCBI taxonomy): Eukaryota > Metazoa > Chordata > Actinopteri > Cypriniformes > Danionidae > Danio > Danio kyathit. The sequence goes on from LR812543.1 coordinate 9,833,418, forward strand.
CAGGTCAGAACTAATGTGGCTTTGGTAACATTTTATAATTACACAATATGAATCATTTATTAAGCATTAGCAAATAGTTAGTTCATTATTTGGTAATCATTAACTCTACATTAATAAATGTTAAAAAGCAGTTTATAACTGCAGCTACAAATGCTGTATTCTTGACTTACAAGCACATTTATAATGTGCTAAATGATTGTATTTTCATATTTTGTTAATGATACATTTTTCATTAACCAAATTAAGTATTGCTTTATTTACAAAGAATGGTTGGTGTTTTTTTTTAAGAATGCGTAAGTAAATGATTAACAAACTATAAAAAAAAAATAAAAAAATTATATATCTTATTATTGTCATATATTAATAGTTAATTTGTACGTTAATAAATGCTTTATTAACTCCGCTTCATCCAGTTTTGTGACCTAATCTAAAGTGAGGACTATTCATGCTTTATAAATCCCTTATAAATGACAATTAAAGGCTCAGTTATATTCTAAACAGGAAAAAAGAAAATAAACGACTTTATTCATTTCTATTCATTTGAATATACACAATTGAAACTGTATCAAATAAACAATAAAATCTTTGCAACCTTATCTAAAACAAAATTACTGTGCAATTTAAACAATCCCTAAATAACATTGAAACTTTGTATCATAATATATTGTTAAAGTATTATATTGTTGTTGTTGTTTTAACCTATGTATGATATATTTTGACACTCCTGTTATTCTGCAATATTTAAAGTTCACAGTCATTTTATTTTTAAGATAAGATTGCAAAGATGTATTGTTCCTTTTTATACTGAGCCTTTATCTGTCATTTATAAGGGTATTTACGAAGCATAAATACTCCTCACTTTATATTAGGTCACGAAACTGGATGAAGTTGAGTTAATGAAGCATTTATTAGCATACAAATTAACTATTAGTATATGCCTGAATAATAAGATTTATGAATGTTAATTTGATAAGTTTATTAATCATTTACTGACTCAATCTGAATGATTATAAAGCCACCAACTATTCTTAAATAACTTGTTTGTAAACAATGCAATACTGAATTTAGTAATGAAAATTAATCATTAGCAAAGTATGAAAATAAAATCATTAAACACATTATACATGTGCTTACAAGTAAAAAAAATACAGCAGTTTAAGCTGTATTAATAAATTGCTTCCTAACGTCTATTAATGTAGAGTTAATGCTTAACAAATAATGAGTTAACTATTAGCTAATGCTTAATAAATGATTCATAGTGTGTAATTGTTATAAAGTGTTACCAAGTAATTAATTACTAACTACATAATTAAAATGTATTTAAATTACTTTTTTGATTATTATGTTTGAAAAGTAACCTAATTACTCAATTAGTAATTTAATATCTTAACCCAATGCTACTTAAAATCCTTAAAATTTTAGTGCGTAGACAGCAGAAATTAAATTAGTTCTTTAAATTTGAGTCAAACAGGACCTTTCAGCTTTCAAAACACTAAACATTGTCAAAAAACAAAGCAATGATATTTTCAAAAATATTTCATAATGATATTTTCATAAATACCACAATATTTCATGAATACCATACACTGACACACATTTTTTAATAAACAAAAGCACATTCAGTAAATAATAATAATAAATGTAACCTTTACTAGATCCAATTTTTTAGTATCCTTTAAAAAAATAGGATTATTCTGCTAAATATATCTGTAGAACCAAAAAAAAAAACACAATTCTTTTGCTTTTCTGAATTGATTTATACAGAACTGTTAAACATGTACAGTATTCAAGGCAAGTACATTATAAGTAACTGTACTTGAATAACCTAAAACTGAAACTGAAAAGTAATCCCTTTACCTTTTCAGCTGAAAGGTAATCTAATTACAGTAACTAGTAACTCTATGACTAATTCGACCCAACACTGATGATTTCTGCAGAGCTGATTTGTTGGTGAGAGCTGCCAGGCATTATGAGGGGGCGGGGCAGATCCTGCTAAGGAAGGCAGTGATGTCAGCGCGCCAGTTTGTTGTCATTGGCCAGGCAGAGATGCCACCCTTGGGAGAATGGCAGGAAGTGGAGTGTCCTGCTCGACTGGATCTGTCAGGTGAGAATGTCATCTGATCAGAGAGTTTTGTGTTTACGACTGACTCTGCTGCGTGATGTTGACAATAGCATAAACTTGTATAATAACATGGGTATGACACGGGTATTACAAGAAAATGTGTTATGAGGACATTGCAGATATCCCATTTTTCAAAAGGTTTATCAATCAGAATTTGTTTCATGTTTGTTTGGATATTTGGTGATTAGAAAATCCAGTTTGTACAGTATAAACACAACGGGAACCAATTGAATGTCCCCACAATTCACAAAAACAAACCTGTTTGTGTGTGTGTGTGTGTGTGTGTTTCCATTATCAGGTGGCTGGAGCGACACTCCTCCTATAGCATTTGAACATGGTGGACTGGTGGTCAACGTGGCCATCAGGGTGGATGGGAAGCGTCCGATTGGAGCTCGAGTTCGTCGTGTTTCAGAGCCTCATCTGCTATTGGTCAGTACCAGCGGTGAACCCGCCTGCAGCATCTGCACCGAGACACTCTGTGAGGATCTGACTGACCTGGAGGACTATTGCCAGCCTCACGCTCCAGGTCAGATGACACTTGTGTGTGTGTGTGTGTGTGTGTGTGTGTGTTTTAGATGTTCAGTTGAAGTCATTATCCCCCCTGTATATTGTTCCCTAATTTCTGTTTAAGAAAGGTTTATTCAACACATTTCTAAAGATAATAGCTTTAATAAGTCATTTCTAATAATAATTTTAATTTTATTTATCTTTTCCATGATGACAGCACATAATATTTGACTAGATATTTTTCAAGATGCTAATATTCAGCTTAAAGTCACAAGTTAGCTAGTTAATTAGGCAAGTTAGGGTAATTAGGCAAGTCATTGTATAACAGCGGTTTGTTATAATATTGCTTAAGAAAAATATTGCTTAAGGGAGCTAATAATTTTGACCTTAAAATGTTTTTAAAAATATTAAAAACTGCTTTTATTGTAGCCGAAATAATAATAAGTAAGACTTTCTCCAGAAGAAAAAATATTATAGAAAATACTGTGAAAAATTCCTTCCTCTGTTAAACACCGTTTGGGAAATATTTGAAAATTCACAGGAAGGCGAATAATTCTGACTTCAACTGTACATGTACAAAACCTGCATGTGGAAATATCGGTGTAATGTTGTGTGTGTTTGTGTTGCAGGTGCCCTGTTGAAGGCAGTGTGTGTGTGCAGCGAGCTGGTGTGTGTGTCGTCTTCTGTCTCTCTGAAAGAGCAGTTGCTGCAGCGCTGGGGAGGCGGACTGGAGATCCACAGCTGGTCCACATTACCACACGGATCTGGACTCGGTGACTATTACTTTTGACGCAATTAATGTTTACATGTCTTGTAATAGGTTTAATAAAGCACATTTTCTATACAACGCATCAATACACATTGATTGACTGATATACAGTTGAAGTCAGAATTATTCGCCCCCCTGTTTATTTTTTCCCCAATTTCTGTTTAACGGAGAGCAGATTTTTTTAAACACATTTCTAAACATAATAGTTTTAATAACTCATCTCTAATAACTTATTTATTTTATCTTTGTCATGATGACAGTAAATAATATTTGACTAGATATTTTTCAAGACACTTCTATACAGCTTAAAGTGACATTTACAGCCTTAACTAGGTTAATTATGCAGGTTAGGGTAATTAGGCAAGTTATTGTATAACGATGGTTTGTTCTGTAGACTATCGAAAAAAATATATAGCTTAAAGGGGCTAATAATTTTGACCTTAAAATGGTTCATAAAAAAATTAAAAACTGCCTTTATTCTAGCCGAAATAAAACAAATAAGACTTTTTCTAGAAGAAAAAATATTATCAGACATACTGTGAAAATTTCCTTGCTCTGTTAAACATCATTTGGAAAATATTTAAAAAAAGAATAAAAATTCAAAGAGGGGCTAATAATTCTGCAACTGTATATACACACACAGTCAACATTTGTGTGGATCAAAAAAGTTGTCTAAAATCATCCTAAAACAAGGATAGGTGTAGCTTTAGGACAATTTTGATAAAGTTTTGATCCTTCAGATGTTGACTACTGCCTATATAATGTGAAAATTATAATTAATAATGCTTTATAATTATTTTAATAATTTAATATTAACTGTATTACTTGTGTAAGAAATGATCATCCCTTGTTCTTTACTAGATTTGTAATCTTACTACCACCAAGTAATAATAATAATAATAATAATAATTACTATTATTATTATTATTGCTACTATTATTATTATTATATTATTATTATTATTATTATTATTATTATTATTATTATTATTATTATATTATTACTATTATTATATTATTATTATTATTATATTATTATATTATTATTATTATTATTATTATTATTATTATTATTACTATTACTATTGTTATTATTATTATTATTATTATTATTATATTATTATTATTATTATTACTATTATTATTATTATATTATTATTATTATTTTGAACTAAAATAATAATAGTAATTAATTATTTGTAATTATTTAGTCGCAAATGTAGAATCATCCATTTTAGTTTATTATATGTTGTATTTTATACTTTTATTATAAAGTGATTAATTCATATGTATATTAGAAGTATTAGAAAAATAAATTTGTAATAGTATTAGACTTTGTGTGTAATTATACTGTATTGTTTCTGTAATGTGTAAAGAGAGGCTGTATATTATTATTGTATTGTTATTAAATTAGATATACGAGTGGATTTTTATGTTTAATTGATTAATCATGTTTGTGCTCGTTCGATATTAAAATAAATTCCCTCTAATCATATGTGTTTGTCCAGGCACCAGCAGTATTCTGGCAGGTGCAGCTCTTTCTGCAGTGTACAGATGCACAGGACGGAGCTGCGACACAAACTCTCTCATTCATGATGTGCTTTACCTGGAGCAGATCCTCACCACAGGTACCAGACAAGATTTCATTACTCTATTATTACTTTATTACTATTTTATTATTCTCAGAACGAGACTCGTCAAGCTCTTCCATGCGGGAGTTTGTGTTTCTTAAAGATCCTTTAATATATTTTAACATTTGACAGTCGACTTGAAAAATTAGTTCATCAAATTGTTTTAGTATAAAATGTAGCTATGCTGAATGCAAAATGTGAATTTCCAGGCCTTGTTGATCTTTATATATTTTTTTAAGTTTAATAAACTCAAATAATCTTGTGATTTGCACTTTCGGAGTAAAATTTTATAATGTATATTTGATGTGTTTTCATTTTGGGATTAGGAGTTGTTTGAAGAATCTTAATTAGTATAGTTATTGACACGTTTTTAGTCTATTTTTTTTTTTTTTGCTGTTTTTATTTCGAATACTTATTAGGTCAATAATTTTATGATTTTTTTTTTATTTTCTTACTCCTAAAACTTGGTACATTTTTAATAAAAAAAAAAATCTGTATGCTTTGTTGTTTTTATTTCTTATATCCATTATGTGATTATTAGAGGATTCTTTTTATCTTATGCATCTTATTTTGCTTATCTCTTAAAGTACTTTGAATTATCACTGTGAATCAAATGTACTGTATAAACCACACTTGCCTTGTCTTTCAGGTGGAGGATGGCAGGATCAGGTCGGCGGGTTGTTTGGTGGAGTGAAAGTGGCTCGATCTGCTGCTCAGCTGCCGCTGCGAGTGGAAGTAGAGCCGCTTTCTCTGACTCCACACTTTCTGTCTGTCCTGCAGCAGCATCTTCTGCTGGTTTACACTGGAAAGACACGATTAGCACGAAACCTGCTGCAGGTACGAGCGGATGATGCTGACCAGCAGACATGATGAAGAGTGTGGGAGATTTCACTGGGTCTGTGTGTGTGTCTGTGTGTAGGACGTGGTGCGCAGTTGGTATGCACGTTTACCCTCCATCGTACAGAATGCAGAGCAGCTGGTGAGCAATGCAGAGAAGTGTGCTGAAGCCTGCAGAGATGGTGAGAGACACACATATACACACACACTTTTTTCACAAAGCATTCATTTATTCATTTTCCTTCAGCTTAGTCCCTTATTTATCAGGGGTCATGAACCACCACAGCGGAATGAACCGCCAACTATTCTGGCATATGTTTTACGCAGCGGATGCCCTTCCAGCCACAACCCAGTACTAGGAAAAACCTGTACACTCTCACATTCACACACTCATACACTACAGTTCATTCAATTCACCTATAGCGAATGTCTTTGGACTGTGGGGGAAACCAGAGCACCCATAGGAAAACCCACGCCAACTCTGGGAGAACATGCAAACTCCTTTACAAAACATCTCAATGCTAAAACTAGCTTAATCTTAAATTAAAACTAAATGGGATTTCAAAAAGGGACAGTAAGTTTGTGGTCTTAGAGTGTCTAACAATTTCAAGTGATTTAGAGTAAAACACTAGCCTCTAAATCTGTGAAACATTAGGAGTCACTGATATCAGATTGCAAACTATCATCTATCAGTCAGTTCGCTTTTGCTTTTGGAGGAAAGTGGGAAAACTGCAATTATTTCTTCACACATCATCCCACTCTTTGATTGTATGTGGTTTTTGAGGTTAAACCAGGGGTGTCCAAACTCGGTCCTGGAGGGCCAGCGTCCTAGAGAGTTTAGCTCCAACTCTAATCAAACACACCTGAACCAGCTAATCAAGCTCTTACTAGATATACTAGAAACTTCCTAACAGGTGTGTTGAAGCAAGTTGGAGCTAAACTATGCAGGACACCGGCCCTCCAGGACCGAGTTTGGACACCCCTGGGTTAAACTAACTCCAATTCATCAGTTTGTTTGATGAGAAGCGACATCTGTTCTCGTATTTTTTTTAAATTTATGTTTACATTATGTTTGTCTTTTAATTTGCCATCATTATTCTACTCTTTTAATTAAAAGGCTGTTTATAAAAATGTATTTCCTAAAATATATATATATTTAATAGTATTTTGTTAATTTTAAAAATTAATTATATTTTTTATTTCAAAACTGTTTATTATTTAGCCTCAGGGTTAAAATGTACATTTAGCCTGAAAAAAACAACAAGAAATCCACTTATTGATTAGAAGAAGTGCACATGTAAGGAGACTGACGGGTAACTCAACATATACTAGATAATTAATGACTGCCTATTTTTTGTTAAAAAAATATTGACTTGAATAGAGCAATATAATATCACACCCTACAATATTTTTTATGAATAAATCTCTGACAGAGACCCCTCCCCAGCCAATCACTGTGGGAATAGTTAATAAGCATGCTGACATCATCCATAGCAACTAATTACATCCCACCTTTACTCTCAGCTTCAAATTGTTCTCTATTCCTTAGTAAACGCATGTCTCAGCAGCTTTGTGGATGGATTTTTAAGAGAAAACATCTAAAAACTCAAAAACTCTTAAGGCCTTTTTACACAGGACACGTAAAATTGGAGAGAAAAGCGGCAAATCTTTGGTGATTTTGCTGGCAGCACTGATGCATGTACCCAAAATCCTACTACTTTCACATCACAATAAAAAATATTTCATCTTTTTGTGAGCTGTGCGTCAGCTGTGTCTGTTTCAATCAATCAGAGAACTGATTATTAAAAACATTTTATTGAGCTCTTAGTGGAAAGTTCAAAACAGAAGAGAGGATTGTTTTTATGATTTTCCAGAATTCTCACATTTCATGTAATGCACTGTGAACAAATACAGGGAGTGCAGAATTATTAGGCAAGTTGTATTTTTGAGGATTAATTTTATTATTGAACAACAACCATGTTCTCAATGAACCCAAAAAACTCATTAATATCAATGCTGAATATTTTTGGAAGTAGTTTTTAGTTTGTTTTTAGTTTGAGCTATTTTAGGAGGATATCTGTGTGTGCAGGTGACTATTACTGTGCATAATTATTAGGCAACTTAACAAAAAACAAATATATACCCATTTCAATGATTTATTTTCACCAGTGAAACCAATATAACATCTCAACATTCACAAATATACATTTCTGACATTCAAAAACAAAACAAAAACAAATCAGTGACCAATATGGCCACCTTTCTTTGCAAGGACACTCAAAAGCCTGCCATCCATGGATTCTGTCAGTGTTTTGATCTGTTCACCATCAACATTGCGTGCAGCAGCAACCACAGCCTCCCAGACACTGTTCAGAGAGGTGTACTGTTTTCCCTCCTTGTAAATCTCACATTTGATGATGGACCACAGGTTCTCTATGGGGTTCAGTTCGGGTGAACAAGGAGGCCATGTCAATTGTTTTTCTTCTTTTACACCCTTTCTTGCCAGCCACGCTGTGGAGTACTTGGACGTGTGTGATGGAGCATTGTCCTGCATGAAAATCATGTTTTTCTTGAAGGATGCAGACTTCTTCCTGTACCACTGCTTGAAGAAGGTGTCTTCCAGAAACTGGCAATAGGACTGGGAGTTGAGCTTGACTCCATCCTCAACCTGAAAAGGCCCCACAAGCTCATCTTTGATGATACCAGCCCAAACCAGTACTCCACCTCCACCTTGCTGGCGTCTGAGTCGGACTGGAGCTCTCTGCCCTTTACCGATCCAGCCACGGGCCCATCAAGACTCACTCTCATTTCATCAGTCCATAAAACCTTAGAAAAATCAGTCTTGAGATATTTCTTGGCCCAGTCTTGACGTTTCAGCTTGTGTGTCTTGTTCAGTGGTGGTCGTTTTTCAGTCTTTCTTACCTTGGCCATGTCTCTGAGTATTGCACACCTTGTGCTTTTGGGCACTCCAGTGATGTTGCAGCTCTCAAATATGGCAAAACTGGTGGCAAGTGGCATCTTGGCAGCTGCACGCTTGACTTTTCTCAGTTCATGGGCAGTTTATTTTGCGCCTTGGTTTTTCCACACGCTTCTTGTGACCCTGTTGACTATTTTGAATGAAACGCTTGATTGTTCGATGATCACGCTTCAGAAGCTTGGCAATTTTAAGAGTGCTGCATCCCTCTGCAAGATATCTCACTATTTTTGACTTTTCGGAGCCTGTCAAGTCCTTCTTTTGACCCATTTTGCCAAAGGAAAGGAAGTTGCCTAATAATTATGCACACCTGATATAGGGTGTTGATGTCATTAGACCACACCCCTTCTCATTACAGAGATGCACATCACCTAATATGCTTAATTGGTAGTAGACTTTTGAGCCTATACAGCTTGGAGTAAGACAACATGCATCAATAGGATGATGTGCTCAAAATACTCATTTGCCTAATAATTCTGCACTGCCTGTAAATATGGTATCAAAAAAAAAAAACATGATTTTAGTTTTTTTTTTTTTTTTTCTACCTCCTTTTGTCCATTACAGCTGGGAAAATAAGTATTGAACACATCATGTTTTTTCCTGGGAATAATATTTCTAAAGGAGCTGTTGACACGGAATTTAACCAGATTTTGGTAAAAACCTTCTTGCTGAAATGTCCACCCTTGTTTCATCTTCATCATCCTGCTAATGTAGATGGACTGAAGCTGTGAATATTAATTTACAATGATGAAGGGCAGAGTGTTGCTGAAGAACTACTGAGAGATTTCAGCTGCTGTCTGGGCTTTCACCGCCTTTCCACACCTTCCTTCCTTCATGTGCTTAACACTTTTTCCCTGTGTCAATTCATTTTATTACACATAACTTCATTTGTAAACTTATTAGATTTGTTTTCCTTGCATATATGGATTTCGTTGGTTGTTCCTAATATCCGGTGACAATGTCAAGTCAAAAGCACCTTTAGAAATATGTTTTCTGAGAAAAATGGCGACATGTTCAATACTTATTTTCCTCGCTGTGACTATGTGCTGGGTATACTTACTGCTACTTTTGTGAAATAATGTTTGTTTCACATTTTATAGCAAAGCCCTTTAGGTTAAATTAACCTTCTAATTCGTCTTTAAAATGATGTTTTCCTCAAATATTTGTTTAAAAAGTGGCAAATCCTCAAAAATAACTCCACTTGTGCTAAATGAAATTAAAAATCACAGTAATAATGACATTAATTAATGACACAAGGACAAATTTCCATTGTTTTATTTAGTTTTTAGTAAATACAAATGTGACGTCCTCTCTGACAGAAAGTGGCCGCCACATGTTGATTCCACCGCTTGCTGCATCCCATGTGAACGAGCCTTTACTGCCAATCATGATATGTTTTTGGACTACATGGCCAGATTTAGACTGTTTTATTTGTTTCTCTCTCAGGATCTCTGTTTAGGCTGGGTGAGTGTATGAACACATACTGGCAGCAGAAGAAGCTGATGGCTCCAGGCTGTGAGCCGGCGGCTGTGAGATCCATGATGAACGCTCTACAGCCGCTCAGTTTAGGACAGAGTTTGGCAGGAGCCGGAGGAGGAGGATTCCTGTTCTTACTGACCCACGAGCCTCAGCAGAAGGAAACCGTGAGGGAGATTCTTACTAACATGCAGGTGAGGCTGAGGAGCCGGTTCAACAGGTACACAAAGAGGAACGAGGAAATGTGAAGAAGAGTGTTTGTGTAACTCTTTCTAAACTGATGTCCTTGCACATCTCTGAATTTTATAACATCTATGCAAGTTAAACTTAAAAGCACTGGTTGTTGAAATACCTTTGTGTGTGTTTATTGACTTAAGTGTCTTTTATTTGAACTATTAGTAAAACAAAATTATAAAGCAGTGTTTTCTGACTGGTGTTGTTTTGACAGGGCATCGGCTCCTTCAGTGTTCACTCAGTGGATCTGGATATGGAGGGGATCTCAATCATTTAGAAGAGCTCTGAAAATCCCTAACAACAGCAGACAACATATTGGAGTGCCTTAAATGTAATCTTAGAATATATTTATGTAAATATGCAATTCATGAAATCATTATTTTGTTTTATATGATATTAAATGCTTCAAAAGATTTTATGAACATCTAGGCTGATTTTACTCTTTCTTCAATGTGTTTTTGACTGCACTGAACAACTATAAATGTACTCATGTTAAGATTATTTGACTTTATTATTCAAATTGTTTTAGTGTCATTTCTTTAATGATTAGGCCTCTATAATGTGTTTTCTTTGTGGGGTTTTGAGTTGTTTGAAGTTTTAGGGTTGCCAGATGTCAGTAGTCAGCTTTTCAAATATTTGGAAATCTACTTTTTTTTTTTTCTTTAAATACCTTTGCACGTCATCTTCACTCATGGCAAGCCATTTTAGCATTTAAAACTTAGTATTTAATGAATGTAAAATCAATTTGAGATATTTCAAAAACATCTTCATCTTCAGTTGTCTTCAACATCTTCAAATGTGATGAAAAAAAATTACATCACACAATATATTAATTAGATTTTACAACTTTATATCAGGCGATGCAGTGGCGCAGTAGGTAGTGCTGTCGCCTCACAGCAATAAGGTCGCTGGTTCGAGCCTCGGCTGGGTCAGTTGGCGTTTCTGTGTGGAGTTTGCATGTTCTCCCTACATTCGTGTGGGTTTCCTCCAGGTGCTCCGTTTTCCCCCACAGTCCAAAGACATGCAGTACAGGTGAATTGGGTAGGCTAAATTGTCCGTAGTGCATGAGTGTGTATGGGTGTTTCCCAGAGATGGGTTGCAGCTGGAAGGGCATCCGCTGCGTAAAAGATTTGCTGGATAGGTTGGCGGTTCATTCCGCTGTGGCGACACCAGATTAATAAAGGGACTAAGCCGAAAAGAAAATGAATGAATGAATGAACTTTATATCAAAACAATAATTATGACAAAATGGAAAAAAACAAAAGGTTAAGATAATTATTTGGTTTTTATCATTTTACATTAGAAGACAACTTACTAGTGTTAAATCTGTTAGAGTTATCTCATTTAATTATCATTACTGTGAGAAAACTGTAATTAGAATTTTGCCTAGTACCAAAATCAATAATAAATGTGTAAAATTACAGTTTCGACTCATCAAAATTCACAAGTAGGCCTACATATCAGAAAGTATTTTAAAATCAAAGTCCTTGGAAGAATATGACCTGTTGCTTTAGCATTGTAGAAACCTAGTCAATAGAATATTATATATGTCTTCAGTGTATATTTTTACTAGCCATAATCACGCTGCAGGTATCTTAATTTCAATTACGATTAATTCAAATCTCAAAATATATTTTACTTTCCAAAACTAAATTACGAATAGTACACACAGCACAGGGCATTAAATGACAAAACTGCTTGCCATACCGCCTTCGTCGCTTGAAGCACCTGCTGTGAAAGTAAGTCCAGTCAGACAGGAAAGGTAAAATGGACTAGACTGTTACATCAACTCCTGCTGACACAATGTCAAGTAAAACAGACAAAAGTAAGTATTAATTTCAAAAAGTTATGTTCATTTTGTTGATAGTTAACATAACCTAATGTAAATACTTTGTTTAAAACCACCAGAACTTTTGTCGAGTTATTTATTTATTTATTCTGTCAGACTTTCACTTTCACATTAACCTCTCCAGGCAATATTTTGTAAGTGTTTTTTCCTCAGTAAACGTATATTATACTACAGTATGGTTCGTCATGAACTACGATGCTTGTTTGCATTTTGGTATTTTCGGGTATGTGGTTGTATATGTAAAACACGTTTTGTTTTTGTTTGCCACAAATAAGGCTGATATATAACATTTATTTATTTATTACTCAGTTTTTGAACTTCTGTTTATTAAGAAAATAGATTTATTTTCCTCAAAATGTGTAACTAATTCATAGATTACAGTTAAATCCGGTCAAGAGGGATTCATTATTATTAGTGTAAATGTAGTTATAACCATATTTTTGTAAAGTGTTTGTTTCCTCCAAAAAGCATGTGTTCGGATCCATATGTTTTGCTCTGTATTTGCTGCAGGTGAAGCTCAACGTCTCTCAGAGCTGAGGATTGTGTTGATGGGTAATAGAAAATCTGGTAAGAGTTCATCAGGAAACAGCATCCTGTGCAGAGAAGAGTTTGACTTGAAGAGATCTGCTCAGTGTGTGAGGAGACATGGAGAAGCAGCAGACAAACACATCACTGTCATTGAAGCTCCAGGATGGTGGAAGAATTACCCTGTAGAGGACAGTCCAGAGTTACTGAAAGAGGAGATTTTGCTCAGTGTGTCTCTGTGTCCTCCAGGACCACACGCTCTACTGCTGATCATACGTCTGGACACTGTATTTAAAAAGATTCATAGAAAATCAGTGGAGGGTCATCTGGGTCTTCTGGGTGAGAGAGTCTGGAGTCACACTATAGTGCTGTTCACTCGTGGAGACTCTCTGTCAGACACCTCTATAGAGCAGCACATTGAGAGTGAAGGCCAGGAGCTCCAGTGGCTGCTGGACAAATGTGGGAACAGATATCATGTTCTCAACAACAACAGCAGAGACCACACTCAGATCAAGCAGCTGCTGGAGAAGATTGAGGAGACTGTGGCGCAAAACAACGGTGGCCATTTTGAAATAGACAGAGAGATTTTACAGGAGGTGAAGGAGAGAAGAAGAGCAGAGGAAGAGAGAGCAGAAGAACGAATGAAGAGGATGAAGAGAGAAATCATCAGATCACAGATGAGTGAGTACAGTTCTAGTGGAGACAGGGCTGTTCTGTGTGTTTGCATGTAGAGGAAAGAGCTTTAAAGAGTTTCTGACCTGATCAACAAATATCAGCTTCCTGTGACTCTTTTGAAGGATTAGTGTGAACGTAACAGGTTATGCTGACATTGATAATGCATTTTCTTTTTTCATATAATTATATTTTTAGGGGTTTTCAGCTTTATTTGATAGGACAGTGGAGTTGAGACAGCAATACATGGAGAGCAGAGAGAGAGGGGAAGGATCGGCAAAGGACCCCAAGTCAAGAATTGAACTCGGGTCACCGTGAGCACCTCAGTGCTATATGTTGGCACATTTTACCATTAGGCTATTGGCGCCGTCTCGTTTATGCAATTTCAAAGTATTTTAGGCCTCCACAACAAAGACTAACAGATATGTGATTTAGATGTGACAGAAAGGATTGTTATTGAAAAACTGTTATGGATGTGCAGAACTCTACTATAAATGTGACACATCTGAAACATAAAATCTAAAAATCAAACAACTGCAGCACTTTTGCTGACAAATAAAATGACACCTGATGCCAGTTTTGACCCATAAATCTGAAATGACTCTGAAGATTTGTTAAAGGACTGCTGAAATATCTTCATGGAAAGGAAAACCATTGCTAGAAACTGTCCATTAAAAGCTCTGAACAAATGTAATATTAACTCTTTTAGTCACTGTATAAATATCATGAATTATAAAATAAACTGTGAATATTTCAGATTTACCTTTAATATTAACCCTGACTGAAAATGCAGTTTTGTGAGAATTATTCAGTCCAGATCTTGATCAATGTTCATAACTGAAGCAGGTTTTATATTCTAGTCTTTATATTTTTTTAGGCTCTTTAACAGAAACTGAAATAATATTTTATTACGTCAGAATAAAGGACGATTTATAACTGTTAGGGTTAGGAATTATTTCTCTCAAAGTATTTAACGTGAATATCTGATCTGTCTGCTAAAATACTGATGTAACTTTACAATTAATAATATCAGTGTTGGGCAACACAGTGGCGCAGTAGGTAGTGCTGTTGCCTCACAGCAAGAACGTCGCTGGGTCGCAGGTTCGAACCTCGGCTGGGCTGGGTCAGTTGGCGTTTCTGTGTGGAGTTTGCATGTTCTCCCTGTGTTCGCGTGGGTTTCCTCCGGGTGCTCCGGTTTCCCCCACAGTCCAAAGACATGCAGTACAGGTGAATTGGGTAAGCTAAATTGTCCATAGTGTATGAGTGTGAATGTGTGTGTGGAAGTTCCCAGAGATGGGTTGCGGCTGGAAGGGCATCCGCTGCGTAAAATCGTGCTGGATAAGTTGGCGGTTCATTCCGCTGTGGCGACCCCGCAAGGGACAAAGCCGACAAGAAAATGAATGAATGAATATCAGTGTTTAGTGTTTTATGTGATGATAGTTGGGGTGTTAGAGCATTTATTACTTCTAGCAGTGTCAGCGCTAAAGGGAGAAAATAATAATACTACAGTAAACCTATTACAGATGAACAACTGACCTCTGCTCTGGAGAGATGGGAAAATGAACAAAATGTATTTTTTCTTCTTCTTAAAGTCTTCTTCTCTCCATCCTCCATGTCTGTTTAACTGCTAATGAATCTATACCCAGTCAAGATTAAGAATGAGATTACCTATTCATTTCTTTTAAATTTTCATTTATTTAAATTAAATGCTGAAATCAGAAATGATAACAACTTTTGTATAGTGTTATTATCAATGAAATAAAATGAATAATAATAATATAAATAATTATAAAAAATAAATAAATCTACCAGCAGCAGGCCAAATCAGACGCCAGGCCATTGGGAATCCTCCTGGTGCTCCTGATGGCCAGTCCACTCCTGGGTCAAACTCTGTTCATTTATTAAATGTATGTGAAGCTGACGTTTACCACTGATAGTACAATATTATTTTCTCTAAGTGTGTTTTGTTCTGCATTTGCTGCAGGTGAAGCTCAACGTCTCTCAGAGCTGAGGATTGTGCTGATGGGGTCTAGATATGCTGGTAAGAGTTCATCAGGAAACAGCATCCTGTGCAGAGAAGAGTTTGACTTGAAGAGCTCTGCTCAGTGTGTGAGGAGACATGGAGAAGCAGCAGACAAACACATCACTGTCATTGAAGCTCCAGGATGGTGGAGGAATTACCCTGTAGAGGACAGTCCAGAGTTACTGAAAGAGGAGATTTTGCTCAGTGTGTCTCTGTGTACTCCAGGACCACACGCTCTACTGCTGATCATACGTCTGGACACTGCATTTAAAGAGACTGAGAGAAGAGCAGTGGAGGGTCATCTGGGTCTTCTGGGTGAGAGAGTCTGGAGTCACACTATAGTGCTGTTCACTTGTGGAGACTCTCTGTCAGACACATCTATAGAGCAGCACATTGAGAGAGAAGGCCAGGAGCTCCAGTGGCTGCTGGACAAATGTGGGAACAGATATCATGTTCTCAACAACAACAGCAGAGACCACACTCAGATCAGGCAGCTGCTGGAGAAGATTGAGGAGACTGTGGCGCAAAACAACGGTGGCCATTTTGAAATAGACAGAGAGATTTTACAGGAGGTGAAGGAGAAAAGAAGAGCAGAGGAAGAGAGAGCAGAAAAACGAATGAAGAGGATGAAGAAACAGAGAGAAATCATCAGATCACAGATGAGTGAGTACAGTTCTAGTGGAGACAGGGCTGTTCTGTGTGTTTGCATGTAGAGGAAAGAGCTTTAAAGAGTTTCTGACCTGATCAACAAATATCAGCTTCCTGTGACTCTTGTGAAGGATTAGTGTGAACGTAACAGGTTATGCTGACATTGATAATGCATTTTCTTTTTTCAAATAATTATATTTTTAGGGGTTTTCAGCTTTATTTGATAGGACAGTGGAGTTGAGACAGCAATACATGGAGAGCAGAGAGAGGGGGGAAGAATCGGCAAAGGACCCTGAGCTGGGAATTGAACTCGGGTCACCGTGAGCACCTCAGTGCTATATGTTGGCACATTTTACCATTAGGCTCTTGGTGCCGACTCGTTTATGCATTTTCAAAGTATTTTAGGCCTCCACAACAAAGACAAACAGATATGTGATATAGATGTGACAGAAATTATTGTTATTGAAGAACTGTTATGGATGTGCAGAACTCTACTATAAATGTGACACATCTGAAACACATAAAATCTAAAAATCAAACAACTGCAGCACTTTTGCTGACAAATAAAATGACACCTGATGCCAGTTTTGACCCATAAATCTGAAATGACCCTGAAGATTTGTTAAAGGACTGCTGAAATATCTTCATGGAAAGGAAAACCATTGCTAGAAACTGTTCATTAAAAGCTCTGAACAAATGTAATATTAACTCTTTTAGTCACTGTATAATATCATGAATTATAAAATAAACTGTGAAAATTTCAGATTTACCTTTAATAATAACCCTGACTGAAAATGCAGTTTTGTGAGAATTATTCAGTCTAGATCTTGATCAATGTTCATAACTGAAGCAGGTTTTATCTTCTAGTCTTTATATTGTCTTTTAGGCTCTTTAGCAGAAACTGAAATAATATTTTATTACGTCAGAATAAAGGACGATTTATAAGTGTTAGGGTTAGGAATTATTTCTCTCAAAGTATTTAATCTGAATATCTGATCTGTCTGCTAAAATACTGATGTAACTTTACAATTAATAATATCAGTGATTAGTGTTTTATGTGATGATAGTTGGGGCGCTAGTGCATTTATTACTTCTAGCAGATATCAGCGCTAAAGGGAGAAAATTATAATACTAGTAAACTATTACAGATGAACAACTGACCTCTGCTCTGGAGAGATGGGAAAATGAACTAAATTTAGTTTTTTTTCGTCTTAAAGTCTTCTTCTCTCCATCCTCCATGTCTGTTTAACTGCTAATCAATCTATACCCAGTCAAGAGTAAGATTTAGATTACCTATTCATTTCTTTTAAATTTTCATTTATTTAAATTAAATGCTGAAATCAGAAATGATAACAACATTAGTATAGTGTTATTATCAATTATAAAAAATGAATAATAATAATATAAATAATTATAAAAAGTAAATAAATCTACCAGCAGCAGGCCAAATTAGTCGCCAGGCCATTGGGAATCCTCCTGGTGCTCCTGATGGCCAGTCCACTACACTCCCAATATTATTTTCTCTAAGTGTGTTTTGTTCTGTATTTGCTGCAGGTGAAGCTCAACGTCTCTCAGAGCTGAGGATTGTGTTGATGGGGTCTAGATATGCTGGTAAGAGTTCATCAGGAAACAGCATCCTGTGCAGAGAAGAGTTTAACTTGAAGAGATCTGCTCAGTGTGTGAGGAGACATGGAGAAGCAGCAGACAAACACATCACTGTCATTGAAGCTCCAGGATGGTGGTGGAGTTACACTGTAGAGGAGAGTCCAGAGTTACTGAAAGAGGAGATTTTGCTCAGTGTGTCTCTGTGTCCTCCAGGACCACACGCTCTACTGCTGATCATTGATGTGGAGGATGCATTTAAAGAGACTGAGAGAAGAACAGTGGAGGGTCATCTGGGTCTTCTGGGTGAGAGAGTCTGGAGTCACACTAT
The DNA here is from genome assembly GCA_903798195.1 of Danio kyathit. NCBI lineage: Eukaryota > Metazoa > Chordata > Actinopteri > Cypriniformes > Danionidae > Danio > Danio kyathit. The sequence goes on from LR812543.1 coordinate 9,851,617, forward strand.
AGTGCTGTTCACTCGTGGAGACTCTCTGTCAGACACATCTATAGAGCAGCACATTGAGAGTGAAGGCCAGGAGCTCCAGTGGCTGCTGGACAAATGTGGGAACAGATATCATGTTCTCAACAATCACAACAGCAGAGACCACACTCAGATCAAGCAGCTGCTGGAGAAGATTGAGGAGACTGTGGCGCAAAACAATGGCGGCCATTTTGAAATAGACAGAGATGTTTTACAGGAGAGTGATGATGTAGCAAAAGCAGAAGAGCAAATGAACACATTTGGAGATATTGGAGCACAGACTAGTGAGTCAAATGATCATAAAATCATACACTCAGATATGTTTCTGGAGCTCTTCAGATATAGGTTTCAAATGGTTTCTAGTGTCCATCACACTGTAGGATGAGCATTAACACCTTTTGCAGTGATTTTTAGATGGTCTTGTATCCACACTTAGGCCCAATCCCAATTCTACCCCTTAGCCCTTTCTATTACCCCTACCCCTCGTTTTGCGCGTTCCTGTGAAAGGGTAGGGGTGTCCCAATTCTCTTTAGCTTGAAGGCGTAGGGCTAAGGGGAAGGGCTCGATAGCTCTTTAAACGGAGATTTTTCAGGACCACACTCAAAACCAAGAGGTAAAAAAATTTCCCAGAATACACCAGCCACAACGGCAGGATAGCTGAACCTGGAAGTAAGGAGATCCACAAATTAGTATTTCTTTGGCATTATTACGAATTTTTACAACAAACAAACACATGTTTTAATACATTCTTAACCATGTTTGTATTTTACAGTCATGCTTTAAAAAAAAGCTAAAATAAAAACCGCTACATTGCGTGATCTATAATCCCTAATAGTAACTCTTGTATAGAAGTCCCACAATGTTTTGACACTCGAATACCCTGTCAGAAAAGTCTAGTGGCTGAGAATGACTTTTTACAATGTCTGCTATAATGTTAATGTTGTTTTTGGTGTGTTTAAATAGATGAATGATGCCAAGGTGTAAATACACAGTATAGTTATGATCTTATTGCCACATTATATCATTATGATATATGCCTTCAGTGATTTCCTGAAGATAAATACCAAAAAAAAAAAACGCAAATGGAATAACTACTACAGCAGTCGCGATCGTTTGATCTCTTGCTTCATACGTGATCAGACGATGACATCTGATGACGTGTGCAGGTGCTGTAGTGCCGTCCCATTTCTTAGGGGTAAATTTTGAAGCCCTTCCTCTTCACACTCGGTTTTAAGAGCCAAGGGAAAGGGGTACAAAAATAGAATTGGGATTGGGCCTTAATCTTGTTACCTTCAGTAGCAAGATCTTTTTCAGTTCATATTAGTTTATCTACTGTAGTATGTCATCTGGTGTTCACACATATGTAAGAAGTTAATGTGCCACACAATTATTGGAGAACACAACCTTTTTACTAGAAAAAAATTATCAAAACTAGAGTTATAATTCATAAAGCTACAGCAAATAAGCTGTAACCCATGTGGATTGATGTGACAAGATTGACAGATGTGGAAATGCTTTGATGTACATCGAATCAAAGGAACTCATGAACTTCAGTGTCAGGGGTTCAAAGTTCAACAAAAGAGTCCTGAATTATTTGACTTAGAGTTGACATCTGATTGAATCAGGATCACGTGAACTGATTAAAAGTCTGATTCATTTATGTAATTGTCTTGCTGCTGATCTTCTCTCTGCTCCATCATTATAGTGAGTGGAGATAAGCACTCGGACACCTTGTCTCTGGGAAGTTCAGCTTATGGTTCATTCAGATCTCGAACAAGAGACTCAGTTTTTGGATCATCACGCTCCAGAGATTCATCTAACAGAGGATTTGTGTCAGGAGCCATTAAACGATATAACAGCATGGAAATACCACCACCAGACCGTGAGTTTTTCATTTAGTATATTCAGTAAACTTTCATCTTAATGTGATGTATTGAGGCCATGTTTACATCTGTTTTGTTGTACAAAAAGATTATATTTAGTCTATAATATCACAAATGTATGTTTATTTTTTCTGCCATAAGATTTGGGCCCTTTCTGCATCTAGTTTTACACAAGTAGTAATTTCGAGATTTAGATTTGAAACCATAATTTATTTTGATTTGCTTTGATCAGATTTAATTTAGGATTAAAGGTGCAGTATGTAAGTTTGACACCCAGTGGTTGAACTAGGTATTGCACTCCTGGATCATAATAAAAGTACGCTGGGATGCCAGATTGTGTACAGGAGCGAGTGATTTAAACTGTGTTCTAAATAAAAGCAACGACACGCGATAGAGGGAATATTTTCCATATTAAAAGGAGTTTTTGTCCTAACCAACACCTCGAATTGATATATTAGAAATGGCTTCTATTTCTCACAGCTGAACAACAGAAACCTATGACAGCTAGATCACCTCAGGTAAGCCTTGTGTGCTTTATTCTGTGCTAAATGCTAACAATGCGAGTTTGAATGCATTTTACATGGCATTAGTTACCATATACTGAAAGCAGAAAGTTCACCTTAGATCTTGAAAATACAATAAACCGTCTGAAATTGAACTTTAGAACTAAACACATATGAGTGATTCAGCATCTACATTGATGTTAAAGTGGGTTAACATGTATTAAATAGATTCTAAACCTTACCCTTTCGTGAGTGAGTGCATATTCTGTGCTTCTGAAAGGCTGTATTCAAATTTCTGCCGTGTCTCGTCTGGTGCAAACAGCCAAATAGCTGATCACTGCCTCTCTCGTCACAGCGTGTTGTTAGGACACGCGGTTACAATGTAACCTGCTCACCTAATGTTTACGTTCATAATATTTATGTAATTTGCTAATTAATAACCTCATGTGGAACTGCATCTGTCTCCCATACTGTTCTTTTTGGTCACGGACGCATGCTTTCAGAGTCTTTCTGAATGAATGAATGAAATACGCTGTTTTCCAACAAGGCAACCCGGGGTGCTGACATATAATTGGCTAAACTGGCATCGTGCATATGAAAATTACCTAAACAAAGACAGAGTTCCGGCACGGAAAACCCATTTTCAAAGCAGAATATCTGACTTCAGCATTGTTTTTCAGTTAAACAAGTATGTTCACTTGGGATGTTTCTTAAATATCTGCACACATATTATGGTATTTTTATGCTTTAGAAGAGTCAAAAACTTACATACAGCACCTTTAAACACCTGTTCATATACATCTGTACACTCTTAAAAATAATTTTTCCTTATTGCCATTGATAATTCCACAAAGAGCCTTAAACATCCATTGAAACTTTTCATTCCCCAAAATCATCATTGATTAGAGATTTTTCTATTTTTAAGATCAGCGCATGTTAAAACTATGTTTTTCTAGAGAATCATTGTGAATTTTTTTGTTTATTATTGTATTTCTCTTTATTTTCAAGAATGTATGATCAACATTAATTACCATATTTCTAAAATGTGGGCAAAACATTTAGTTTCATTCTCATCTGGTTAGTACGACATTTGTAGGGATGTGATGAGATCTTGGGCTATGAGATCTCACGAGACTAAATCGAGACGAGATTTCTCGCCGAGGTGAAAAGTTGTCTCGTGAGTTGTGATGTTATGATGGTGCGTAAGGGTAATTTTAGCACTAAAGATTGGAGGCAGGAATGGATTAGAACTGCACATCAAGTGCTTTGCACACACCTGACAGGCTGCCCTCAGAGTTGCGAGTCACTTGTTTGGGGAGGGTGAGAGCGACGTAACTGATTTTTTTTCACCATAGTTTAAGGGTTGCCACGACCAACAGCAGAGGCTGCTACAGCTGGAGCCACACACATAAACTACGGCTCATAACATACGATGGAATAGCACTTTAGATATGCTTAAATCCATAATCGTCATAAACACTAATCAATTAAGACATGTGGAGTATTTCTATTTCAGTCGCATTATTGAAGTGCAGTACAGACATGTAAACATGTAGGACTTTTAGCTGCATTTTGTGACAAGATAAGCCATACACACTCACACTCAGCTGTTTGACACTTCTCTGCACCCATCGAGTCAGTAAAGGACCACAGACACACATATCCCCCGAGTGCGCGCACACACACACACACACACACACACACACACACACACACACACACACACACACACACAGTGAACTCCTGGAGACACATACTGTACAGCCGTCGTTGTCATTATCATCATCACCGAACACACGTTTATGCTGTCCGGAAAAACACGGAAGCTGTTGCTGAATGAAAGTGAAACTGTTGAAAAATTTAAAACCTAAAATGGCATGATTACAGACATAAAAAAAAGTTCAATTTGTGGAAAGGAGTCCGATTTTCATGTGAAACTGTACAGGGAAGAAGCCAGTCAGTAGAGTTTATAGCTAAATATTTAGCAGTGTTTGCATGTTGTTTACTGCATAGAATTCATTAAAATAGAAGTAAAATAAAATTCATTACAAGTTGATTTAAAAAAGCACCTGAATTGTTTTACATTTTGTGATCTATTTTTTCAGTTGAATAAAATATTTTCCATTCATGTACTTCATCATTGAAGAATTCCTAAAAATACTGAAAAAATCGGTAACACTTTATAATAACTACACACTATCAATCATTTACTAAGCATTAGCATATATTGAATTCATTATCTGTTAAGCATTAACTCTACATTAATAAGCGTTAGTAAGTGGTTTATAACTGCAGCTACAAATGCTCTATTCTTGACTTACATTCATTACTAAATTAAGAATCGCATTATTAACAAACCATTTGTATTTAAGAGTTGTTGATGGTTTTTAAGATAATTCAGAATGAGTTAGTAAATGATTAATAAACTATTGAAATCAACGTTTATATGTCTTATTATTGTCATATATTAATAGTTAATTTGTATGTTAATAAATGTTTTTTTCCCTCAACTTTATGCAGTTTTGTGACCTAATCTAAAGTGAGGACTGTTTATGCTTTATAAATCCCTTATAAATGACAATTAAAGGCTCAGTATGAACAATAATCATTGCAATCTTCAATCTAAAAAGTAAAATTACTGTAAAGTTTAAACATTGCTGAATAACAGGAGTGTCAAAATACGACATAAAATTTGATAAAACAAAAACAATATAACAATATAATAAGATGCTATGTTTAAACTGTACAATAATTTTATTTTAGATAAGGTTGCAAAGAATAAATTCTTTTTAAATACAGTTTTATTTGTGTATCTTAAAACGAATAGAAATTAATAATGTCGTTTATGTTCTTTTTTTCTGTTTAAAATTTAACTGAGCCTTTAATTGTCATTTATAAGGGATTTATAAAGCATGAATAGTCCTCACTTTAGATTAGGTCACAAAACTGGATGAAGCTGAGTTAATAAAGCATTTATTAACATACAAATTAACTATTAATATATGCCTGAATAATAAAATTTATAAATGCTAATTTTAATAGTTTATTAATCATTTACTAACTAATTCTGAATGATCTTAAAAAAACACCAACTATGCTTAAATAACTGGTTTGTAAATAATGCAATGCTTAATTTAGTAATGAAAAATAAATCATTAACAAAGTATGAAAGTACAAGTATTAAGCAAATTTTAAATGTGGTTGTAAGTCAAGAATAGAGCATTTGTAGCTGCAGTTATAAACTGCTTACTAACGTTTATTAATGTAGAGTTAATGCTTAACAGATAATGCATTCACTAGATGCTAATCATTAATAAATGGTTCATAGTGTGTAGTTATTATAAAGTGTTACCAAAAAATCTTGTCTCGTCTTGTTCTCGTGAACCCAATCTTGTGTCTCGTCTCATGAAGTAAGCATCTCGTCACACCCCTAGATATTTGTAAAGTGTTTTAAAGGGCACCTGATAATGAATAGGCTACATTATTTTAAAGAACATACTGAAGTTTTTCATAATGTCATAATCCCATTTGATTGTATTTCCTCAGTGAGTGGAGATGAGCACTCGGACACCTTGTCTCTGGGAAGTTCAGCTTATGGTTCATTTAGATCTCGAACAGGAGACTCAGTTTTTGGATCATCACGCTCCAGAGATTCATCTAACAGAGGATTTGTGTCAGGAGCCATTAAACGATATAACAGCATGGAAATACCACCACCAAACCGTGAGTTTTTCATTTAGTATCAACTGATCTGCTCATACAATGAGCTTACAATATAACTATTAACTCAACTACCAAATACATTTTCTGGCCAGGAAATATCAGTTAATTTTATTGAGTTAACAGTATAGGCGTCGCGGTGGTGCAGTGGGTAGCACGTTCGATAGCACAGCAAGAAGGTTGCTGGTTCGAGCCTCGGCTGGGTTACTTAGCATTTCTGTGTGGAGTTTTCCCTGTATTCGTGTGGGTTTCCTCCGGGTCCTCAGGTTTCCCCCACAAGTCCAAAAACATGTGGTACAGGTGAATTGGGTAGGTTAAAATTTACCGTAGTGTGTGAGTGTGTATGGATGTTTCCCAGTGTTGGGTTGCAGCTGGAAGGGCATCCGCTGCGTGAAACATATGCTGGATAAGTTGGCGGTTCATTCCGCTGTGGCGACTTCAGATTAATAAAGGGGCTAAGCCGAAAAGAAAATGAATAAATGAATCAGAATCAGTTTTATTGCCAAGTGTGCTTCACACACACAAGGAATTTGTTTTGGCTACAGAAGATTCCAGTGTACATAAAGTGACGAGTGACAACACAAAATTAAATATGAAAAAAGAAAAAGGCGATAAACATTAAACATTAAACAGAGATGCAGTAAGTAAAAAATATCTGAATGTTGAATTGTATGTACAGATATGTTGTAAATATACAGGTTATAAGGTGCTGTGTACAAATGCGAAGGGAGAAAGTATTGCATTGTATATTGTTATAAGGTGCTGTGTACAAGTGCGTATGAGAAAGTATTGCAATTTGCACGTTTATTGCCCAGTAGGGGAATATTTAACTGTTCATGAGGTAGATGGCCTGAGGAAAGAAACTTTTCCTGTGTCTGGTTGTTTTTGTGCTTGGTGCTCTGTAGCGCCGCCCAGACGGTAACAGTTCGAACAGGTAATGTGCTGGGTGCGAGGCATCCAGAGTGATTTTGTGACCCCTTTTACTCACTCTAGAAGAGTACAGTTCTTGAAGTGTAGGAAGGGTAGTGCCAGTGATTCGTTCAGCAGTGTGGATTATTCGCTTTATTATAATTATTCGATTATTCGATTATTCTGATTATTCGGACTATTCGCTGTAGTCTACGGAGGTCAGTTTTGGCAGCTGAGCTGAACCAGACGGTGATGGAAGTGCAGAGGATGGATTGGATGACAGCTGAGTAGAACTGTACGAGCAGCTACTGTGGCAGGTTGAACTTCCTCAGCTGACGAAGGAATGAACGAATTAACAGTACCACCATTAAGCTTAGCATTTTGTCAACACATTTAAAGTGACTCTTTCTGTATGTGAAAGCAGACCATCAAACATGGGTACAAACATTTAATGTCAATTAGGATTACAAACAAATAGTATACATTTATTTACAGCATGCAAGTAATCTGGAGAGAGAGGGATAGAGAAATAGAAAAGTGCAGATTACAATTCAACATCCGTAGCCCAAACAGATCAAAGAAACCTGAATTGCCTTGCTTTAACAAAGGAATGGCTTCACTGGCATATCTAATATTTAAATGATACTTGCATTGGATCTTTGTTGGTGGTTTATGCATTGCTTGGAGGTTCTTTGAAGATCCTGTTCCATTTCTGCTCCATTCTGATTGGTTGATCTGAATTTTAGCGAGGTACTGAACTGAGAATGCCAAGGATATAAAGACTTTACTTGATGCTGAAGGTCCTTGTAGAAATAAAAATGACTAACTGACACAGGCTTGGGTGCAGCCAAATATGATCAGGTCACATATCAGCAGTGGTGGAAAGAGTACTGAAAAATCATACTCCAGTAAAAGAACCATTACTTGCCTAAAAATGTAGTGCAAGTAGAGTAAAAGTATCTGCCATAAATATTACTAAAAGTTTGAGTAAAAAGTAGCCCTTTCAAAAGTACTCATGACTAGTGAGAAGTGAGTACGCTGTAAAAAGCTGATGCATTTATATGTAATTTGTGTAAACGTAACATTCTGTAGTGCATTTAGTTATTGCCCAGCAGGTACATACAGTAACATCATATGATGTTAATATTAGGTTAGATTTAGGTTGTGATGTCAGGTGACCAAAATTCAATGTTTAGCCAGCGTCTCAGGACAATGCTATTTTGTCAAATTATGTACAATGTCAAATGACGTTGATTTAAGGTTGTGTTGGAAAGTGACCAAAATCCAACGTCGAACCAACATCTTAAACCAACATCATAATGACGTCAAATGCTGACATTTATTTGTCAGATATGGCAACCAAAATCCAACATCTGATAGACGTCATAGCGGTAACGTCCACACAACATCAATCTGTAACATCATTAGACGTTGATATTTGGTTGATTTTAGGTTGGACATTGACGTCGACCTGACGTTCTAAGTTCTGAGTCAACCCGATTTTCACTTCCAAACAAAATGCAATGTCCCCGTGACGTACAGATACAACGTCAATCTGACGTCATGTTGACGTCCTGTGCCTGCTGGATGTTTAAGGCCATTTCGGTCATCATACAGTAAACATCCGTCATCTTCTCATCAGTTATAAATCGCCCATGTCTTGAGGTGGTTCATTATAAGGCGATTTACCTTCTATGTGTGATTTGATTGGACAGGAATCACATGACTGATTTTTCTAATCCCCATAGACAAAAAAAATTAGTGACTGCAGGTTGAAGGAAAGTACAGTAGTGGAGTAAAAGTACCGATACTGCACTAAAAATGTACTCAAGGGAGAGTAAAAGTACACGTTTTTAATAGTAAATTACAATTTCTGAGAAAAGCTACTCAATTACAGTCATTTGAGTATTTGTAATTTGTTACTTTACATCACTGCATAGCAGGGAGAGTAGGAAGAAAGTGTACAGGCCAGAGTTTATGGCCGTTTGTCTCCAGGCATTGGCGGTTTACATGGCCACGATGATTGCTGCTCATGAAGAAACTGTTTGAGATTCCTATAATACTAACATGCTCAGCAAGTCCCAAAATGTAATGCATATAATCTTTCTTTAAACCAACTTATCAACTAATACAAACACTCACTCTATGTCTGAGATATTGTTTAACTGTAGTGGTAAAAACAATAATTTTAAGAACTTTACTACACAGCAGAGTAACACACAAGCAACAGACACTTGATTAATTATAAAGAAAATACATTATTTCAATCATAGCTGATTATAATGTATTATAATAAAGTATATGGACTCCATAAGATCTAGGTCATTTTGTCTGTCCTCACAGGAAGACTCACATTCTTTGGTGTCGTATAATTCAGAGATTGCCATGGTAACCCAGTCTGAGTGTGGGTTTATCAGATAACACAACAGAATGGCCAGTCTGTGGCACTCAGAGGGACTGCTTAGAAGTTATTAGTATATGTAGGCCCACACGGAATCTGTGCGTGCAGAATTACGCAGATTTTCTGCAGAATTGTGCAGATTTCCGAAGATTTTTATCCCATCATTAATTCTGTTCATTTACTTGAGTAAATGTGTGTAAATCTAAATTTATTTGTTATTAGTTCATTCATTCATTTTCTTTTCGGCTTAGTCGCTTTATTGATCTGGGGTCGCAACAGCGGAATGAACCGCCAACTTATCCAACACATGTTTTACGCAGCGGATGCCCTTCCAGCCGCAACCCATCTCTGGGAAACATCCACACACACATTTACACTCATACACTACGGACAATTTAGCCTACCCTATTCACCTGTACCACATGTCTTTGGACTGTGGGGGAAACCGGAGCACCCGGAGGAAACACACACGAACGCAGGGAGAACATGCAAACTCCACACAGAAATCCCAACCTACTGCGCCACTGCATCACCCTCGTTATTAGTTATTATTCGTAATTATTAGTTGACCAGCCAAAACCAGCTATGTCCAGCTTAAACCAGGCTGGCAAGGTGGTTTTAGCTGGTTTAAGCTGGTCATTTTCCGGCCTGACCAGCTAAGACCAGGCTGGAAATGGCTGGAAACCAACCTGGAAATGGCCAAAACCCGTCTAAAACCAGGCTGGTCGACCAGCTAAAACCAGCCAACCAGCTTAGGCTGGTTTAAGCTGTTTTTTTCAGCAGGGTAATTACAGTAATATTATTGACTAATATGAAAATGTTCATCTGATTTATGTACAATACAGTTTGTAAAGTCATATTTTCTGTCTTTTAGTAGAGATATTATATGAGAGACTTCCTTTGTTTACCAGATAAAGTGAATCTAACTGGATTTGCCTTTTAAACATTAAATAAAAGTTAAAAAGGTATTATTTTTTATTTCACATTTTAAGGTTTTAGTTATGATACACCCAAAATAATTCCGCAGAAATCAGCAGATTTTTACCAAAATTCTCAGCAGAAATAGCAAAAATCGTCCGCAGATTCCATCTGGCCCTAGTTATATGTAATACTTAATTGTGTCTGATCTTTCTCAGATTGTGACAAAAGTTAATTAATCCGTAATACAATATAATTTACTTGAATATTAAAAACTATGAAAATGTCATGAATTTGTTGCTGTTTTATTGAACAAAATTGTACTTTTCTACATAATCTGCTGTTAATTATAAAGACATATATGTTATATTTACTTCAACCTCATCACATTAGTCATTAAGTAACTGTTTTGACTATTTAGTTTGGTTTTTAATCTGTAGATTTAGATGTTCTTTAAATACCTGCAAAATTTAGAAGTCAGGCTTAGTAAATGGAACCTGGTAATGATTGCCAGTAGGCTGCATTATATTCAGGTGCATACTGAATATACAGGATGATTCAAAAAGAATACCACGACTTTGAAAATCGAGAACTCTGCAAAGAAGAAAATGAGAGCTAAGCTTTTTGTCGTCGATTTAAGGAAGCTCTGAAGTTTCATTTGGTTGCTCATTTGGTCGCTAGGAGTGCTGTTGCCATCATGTTTCTTTGTTTAAATACAGATTTTCAAAGTTGTGGTATTCTTTTTGAATCACCCTGTATTAATGTCATAATTTAGTTGTAAACCTCTTTCTGATTTCATTGTATTTTCACAGTGAGTGGAGATGAGCACTCAGATGTGCAGTCTGTTGGAAGTTCAGCTTATGGTTCATTCAGATCCCGAAGAGGAGCAGACAGTGACTCGGTTTATAGTTCTTTGCGCTCTAACGTCTCTTTGCCATCTATCACTGAATCTATGGAACGATTTGAAACAAGAGCACGCGGCAAACCCAAGATCTCAAAACATCTTTTAAGAATATTAAAGAAGCGTGATAAGGATGAAGAGCAGATTGAGAAGACCTGAATCATTATTTGGTGGTCACAATCATGACATTTCAATATAAAGCATTTAAATAAGAGCTTCAGTACAACTATTAGTTTAACCTGTTTGTATTTCTTGTTCAAATAGCCTTTTAATGATTTTGTAAACAAAAGAAATGTCAATTAACTGCTACTTCTCTGAAGATTTAGGGTTTGAGTGGACAAACATCAGTACACTTTTATCTTTATTCACTGTGTGTAGTTTGTATTTTATATAAATGAATATTGAATCATTTCTCTTTGTGATTAGTCTAATGTCTTTAGTCTTTTGAACACAATCTGTAACACATTAATACCTGAGTTTACTGTAAAGCTGCACTGTGAAAAGCTATAACTCTCTCCATGAATACAGTAGGTGTAAGAAATAACGTAATAGACAATGCTAACACTTCAAAGAATTGAGTATTGCCCAGGGTCTTTTCAGATAACATTTTTGCAGCATTTAGTTTTACGTTTTGGTTTTGCATTTTTTTTAATTGTTTGTGGCTGGAGCGACACTCCTATAGTGTTTGAACATGGTGGACTGGTGGTCAACGTGGCCGTCAGGGTGGATGGGAAGCGTCCGATTGGAGCTCGAGTTCATCGTGTTTCAGAGCCTCATCTGCTATTGGTCAGTACCAGCGGTGAACCGACCTGCAGCATCTGCACCAAGACACTCTGTGAGGATCTGACTGACCTGGAGGACTATTGCCAGCCTCACGCTCCAGGTCAGACCATGTGTGTGTGTGTGTGTGTGTGTGTGTTTTAGATGTTCAGTTGAAGTCAGAATTTTTCGTCCTCCTGAATTATTACAGGAAAGTGGGTGAGTCCAGCTTTGTTAAGATGGGAGTGTCGAGTGGTGAAAGAAGGAAGGGTTTGCATAAAAAGGGGAGTTTCAGTACGTACACTACAGCTGACTTTCACACCGGCAACACAAACACAGATAGACAGTGATTCTGAGTGGATCTGAGAATGCTATATAACTTTGCCATCTGAACTGTTTTAGTGATAATAATATAAACTTAGTAACTTCAACCTTTGTAACTAAGGTATGTCTTCAAAAATTGAAAGAGTACGACACTTACTTTGCCATCTGAATAAACATAAAGAACATTAATTATGCACTCATCAAATTCTTAGAGACAGGACAATCAACACGAGCTGGGGGGAAATATGGATTTTACCATTTTTCATACAAGTTAAACTTTCCTCACCTGTTAGCAGACCACTGTAAGCTAACTGCTTGCACCCTCACTCTCTCTCTCTTGCTCTGCTCACCTTGCGAGGAAATGGAAACAACACTTTGGTTTTGGCACACTTTAAAACGAAACACTCATGACCCATGTTTCTGAACATTTCTTCATTTATTGAATTGAATTGTGCTTGGTAACAACATTTGGACCATGCTTCTCTGAGTTCTGTAACAGCTAAAAAGTGACAAAGCTATCTCATGCATGTTAATAAAGTTGCATCTCATTCATAATAGAGCGCGCTGATTGGCTCAAGCCAACTTCTCCTCATGAATAATGCACACACATGCTGAACACTCAATGACGTCACTTTGTACTGGCCGGTGCTGACGGCCAATCACCGCCCTGGAATTTACACAATGACCTCATCGCCGTGACGTTGCTTCAAAATTTTATTTTAAACCGGAAGAACAAATTTGCTATAAAAAAATGCAAAAACAGCCAATTTTCACTTGTTAGTTAAATATAAGTGTCCAAACAGTGTTGTTAGCAGTGTGGGACACGTATATGACTGTCAATATCTCAAAAAAATGTGTTTTGGTGTTTCGTGACCCTTTAAAATGACATTTAAAGGCTTAACAAGGTTAGTGATTTCCAATTTAATAAAATTCAACATCTTGCTAGAAATATACCGAAAGCTACAACTTGAGTCTTATATCTGGGATTTTTTGGCATGGTAAATGGCTGTCAAATAGAGCTGTGATAGCCAGAGGTTTAAGAGAGCTACTTTTTAAAATCAGTACGTGATGTCTTTACTTTGTAGGATTTAAGTGTAGTTTGTAAAATCTTTATTTTCTTCACACTGTATGTTTATTAGTGTTTGACACATTCTTTTTATGTTTTTATTTATTTATTGTCCTTATTTTTTGTGTGATAACTTTATGATTCTTTTATTCTTCTTGTTTATGTAAACCACTTTAAAGGACCATTGTGTGTGAAACATGCTGTATAAACAACACTTGCCTTGTCTTTCAGGTGGAGGATGGCAGGATCAGGTCGGCGGGTTGTTTGGTGGAGTGAAAGTGGCTCGATCTGCAGCTCCGTTGCCGCTGCGAGTGGAAGTAGAGCCGCTTTCTCTGACTCCACACTTCCTGTCTGTCCTGCAGCAGCATCTTCTGCTGGTTTACACTGGAAAGACACGATTAGCACGAAATCTGCTGCAGGTACGAGCGGATGATGCTGACCAGCAGACATGATGAAGAGTGTGTGAGATTTCACTGGGTCACTGTGTGTGTGTTGTGTGTAGGACGTGGCGCGCAGTTGGTATGCTCGTTTACCCTCCATCGTACAGAATGCAGAGCAGCTGGTGAGCAATGCAGAGAAGTGTGCTGAAGCCTGCAGAGATGGTGAGAGACACACACACTCGTATAAAGCAGGGGCTGTTTTCACAAAAGTCCCTTATTTATCAGGTGTCACCACAGTGGAATGAACCACTAACTATTCCGCCATATGTTTTACACATATGTACCTTTCATCCACAACCTAGTACTGGGAAACACCCTCACACTCTCTCATTCACACACACTCATACACTACAGCCAATTTAGTTTATTCAGTTCCCCTATAGCGCATGTGTTTGGACTGTGAGGGAAGCAGGAGCACCCGGAGGAAACCCACGGCAACATGGGGAGAACATACAAACTCCTTCACAAAACCTCTCAATGCTAAATCTAGCTTGTACTGCTCAATTTAGGAGAACATCTTAAATTCAAAATAAATGGGATTGCTAAAAGGATAGTGAATTTGTGCTCTAAGAGTGTCTCACACTTTCAAATGATTCACGGTAAAACACTAGCCTCTAAATCTGTGAAACATTAGGAGTCACTGATATTAAATTACAAACTATCATCTATCAGTCAGTTTGCTTTTGGTTTTGGAGGAAAGTGGGAAAGCTGCAATGTTTTTTTCACAGATCATCCCACGCTTTGATTATATGTTGTTTTTGAGGTTAAACCAACTAAACTTTGTGATTTGATTATTTCCTGGTTTTCATTTCATTCGTTTGTTTGGCAAGAAGCAACATCTGTTCTTGCATTTTTTTATAAATGTATGCTTGCATTAGGGTGGCACGGTGGCTCAGTGGTTAGCACTGTCTCCTCACAGCAAGAAAATCACTGGTTCGAGTCCTTGCTAGACCAGTTGGCATTTTCGTAGTCTATGAGCAGGGCCAGATGGAATCTGCGGACGTTTTTTGCTATTTCTGCGGAGAATTTTGGTAAAAATCTGCGGACGTTTTTTGCTATTTCTGCTGAGAAATTTGGTAAAAATCTGCGGATTTCTGCGGAATTATTTTGGGAGTATCATAACTAAAACCTTAATATGTTGAATAAAAAATAATATCTTTTTAACTTGTATTTAATGTTTAAAATGCAAATCCAATTAGATTAACTGTAAATAGTTAACTTTAAGTAAATAAACAGAATTAATGATGGGCTAAAAATCTGCGGAATTCTGTGATTCCGTGTGGATTCCGTGTGGGCCTATCTATCGATGGGTATGTGTCTGTGAGTGAATGTAAGAGTGTATGGGTGTTTCCCAGTACTGGGTTGTGGCTGAAAGATCATCTGCTGTGTAAAACATGTGCTGGAATAGTTGGCGGTTCTTTCCGCTGTGGTGACCCTGATAAATAAGGGACTAAGCCAAAGTAAAATGAATGAATGAATGTTTCTTTTATATATTATTGTATTTTGGTATATAAAGATGGGAAATAATTATATTTTGGATTTCAAAATAGTTGATTATTTAGCGTTACAGTTACAATGTATATTTAGCCTGAAAAAAGACTAATTGTTAGAAAGAAAAATTCACTTATTGTTTGCAAGAAGTGCACATGTAAGGGGCTGACAGTTAACTCAACATATACTAGAGATATTTAGTTACATATCTATTTTTAAGACCTTAATTTGAATATAGCAACATAATACCATGCCCTACAATATTTTTATGAATAAATCTATAACAGAGACCCCTTCCCTATCAGCCAATCACTGTGGGGATAGTTAATAAGCATGCTGATGTCATCCATAACCTCTAACGATAGTTAAATCCAGCCTTTACCCTCAGCTTCAAACTTTTCTCTATTCTTTAGTAAAAACATGTCTCAGCAGCTTTGTGAATGGGTTTTAAGTCACTTTCACATGGGACATGGCAGTAGGAAGTGTCTTAATTCATTTTCAAAAGGAGACATGTGACAAGTGGCAAACCATGGGTGGTTTTGCAGGCGGTGTGGAAGTGCTGCACATGTATCCAAAAACCTACTGCTTTTCACATTTTTTTCACATACTTTTCTTTTTGTGAGCTGTGCGTCAGCTGTGTCAGTTTCAATCAAAGAACTGATTATTAAAAACCAATCATGTCACATTTGACTGAGCTCATAACAGAAAGTTTCAAACAGAGCAGAGGCTTATTTTAAATGATGATTTCCCAGAAATGTAGAATCCATCTACAATATCTTTTCATGTGAACATTATTTCACGCTTCATGTAATGACCTGTAAATATATTGGATTAAAAAAATCATGAACGTTTTGTTTCTCCACCTTCTTTTGACCATTACACCTGGGAAAATAAGTTTTAAACACATCATGTTTTTTTCCTGGGAATAATATTGCTAAAGGAGCTGTTGAAATGTCTTGCTGAAATGTCTTGATGGTTTCATCTTCATCCTCCTGCTAATGTAGATGTTGCACTGAAGCAGCAGATATTCATTTACAATGACGAAGGGCAGAGGGTTGCTGAAGAACTGAGAGATTTCAGCTGCTGTCTGGGCTTTCCATGCCTTTCTACACCTTCCTTTCTTCATGTGATCAGTACTTTTTTTTCCCTGTCATTTCATTTTATTACACATAACTTTATTTTTTAAAACTAATTAATTTGTTTTCTTTTCATATATGGATTTATTTTGTTGTTACCAACATCTGGTGAAAATTTCAAGTCAACAGCACCTTTAGAAATATGTTTTCTGAGAAAAATGGTGACGTGTTTAATAATTATTTCCCCTGCTGTGCTATGCAACTATGTGCTGACTATACTTACTGCTACTTTTGTGAAATAATGTTTGTTTCACATTTTGTAGCAAAGCCCTTTAGGCTAAATTAACCTTCTAATTCATCTTTAAAAGATGTTTTCCTCAAATATTTGTTCAAAGAGTGGCAAATCCTCAAAAATAACTCAGCTTGTGCTAAATGAAATAAAAATCACAGTAATAATGACAATAATTAATGACACAAGGACAAATTTCCATTGTTTTATTTAGTTTTTAGTAAACACAAATGTGACATCCTCTCTGAGAGAAAGCAGCCGCCGCACGATGATTCCACCGCTTGCTGCATCCCATGTGAACGAGCCTTTACTGCTAATGTAACACTCTGAATGATTAGTCACATGTATATACTGTATATGCGTATGTATATTTATTCCTTATAATTAAATATAATAATTATTGTATATAAGGAATCCTGTTGTTACATCTAATGTTGTATTTATTTGAATTACCTTGAGTGGAGAAAATGAGTGGGACAGTTTGTTGTCTGAGGTTGCTAGGGTAACGATGAGCTGCTGGACTGTCATTACGAGAGCGACTGGACTGTGAACAGCAACGAAACTTTGACTCTCTCATATTGGTAGGCTACCTGTATCAGCCTCACCAGCCATTTAGCCAACGTCTGCTTAGACACAGGTTTTCCCTGCACTGACTTACCATATTTTCTTAATGCCCTAACTGGACAAATCAGATGAAGCCTGGCATCTTCTGATGAACTGTGAGGTGGAGGATGGAATGGTTCTAGCACCAAGGGCCTGGAAACAAAGGAACGAGGCAGAACTTTGGGCAGAAAAGAGGGGTATGGGAGAAGTGAAATAGATGAGCCATCCTGTCCTAATCTCAGACATGCAGGATGGACAGAAAAGGCATGAATTTCACTCACCCTCTTGACTGATGAGACAGACAAAGGAAATGCAGTCTTCAATGTGAGAAATTCTATCCCTATTTCTTCCAGTGGTTCAAAAGGGGGTTCTATCAAAGCTTTTAAAACAATATCCAGATCCCATGAGCGAATCAGCTGTGCTCGAGATGGACACAGTCTACGAGCCCCTTTCAGAAACCGTTTGACTATAGGTTGAGACCCTAATGTGCAACCTCCATAGCCTTTATGGTTCTCTGATATAGGAGCTACATACCCTCTCAGGGTCTCTATTTTCCAGCAAGGACTGAAGAAATGTCAGGACTGAATCCACTTCACATGAAATAGGGTCAATGTCCATGGAGTGACACCATTTTGAAAATCTCTCCCATCTAGAAGCATAAAGTCGTCTTGTTGATGGAGCTTTAGCTGCCTGCAGGGTCGTGAGAACAGCTTCTACAATATTCCTGTCTGATTGCCGTCTAATGGCCAGACGTGTAGATTGTACCTCTTTGGATTCTGGTGGTAGATCTGGCCCTGGGCTTGAGACAACATGTCCCGTCTGATTGGGAGTTGCCATGGTGACCCCTTCAGTAAAGCCATTAGATCTGGCATCCATGACTGTTGGTGGGGCCAGTCTGGTGCAACCAGCAGGACTTTGGCCTTCAAAAATCTCACCTTTGCCAGGACTGCTGGCAGAAGCGGAAAAGGAAGAAATGCATACAGAAGGACTGGAGGCCATTCGTTCGCCAAGGCATCCACCCCTAGGGGCCCTCTGTGGCCCACCATCGAATACCACAGGGAAAAATGTGTGTTTTCTTGTGTGGCAAAAAGGTCTACATTGGCTTGCCCGAAACGATGTCTTGCACCACTGCCTGATGAAGTCGCCATTCTCCTGGTCTGGGACCATCCCTGGATAGAAGGTCAGTTGCTACATTGTCCGCTCCTGGTAAATGTACAGACCTCAGGAATACCCCTCGAGCATACGCCCATAAAAGAATATCTCGGGCTTTTTTGTACAGAGATATTGAACGCAGTCCGCCCTGGTGATTTATGTAGGAAACGGCTGTTGTGTTGTCTGATCGAATGATCACCTGCTTGTGTTGAAGTTGAGGGAGAAAATGAATCAGTGCCCGAAATACTGCCTCTAGCTCCAAAAGGTTTATGTGTGTCCCCCTCCATGAGGCATCCCATTGCCCTTGCACAGGATTGCCTCTCCAAACAGCCCCCCAGCCTACTTGTGAGGCATCGGTGGTAATGGTCTCCCTCGAACATACTGGGCCCAACTGGACACCTTCCTTCAGGCCTGGAGTCAGAAGCCACCACTTTACTACTGAAAGACAATTCAGATCTTTTGGAATTAATCTCCTTCCATTCTCGTATGGACTCACTTTGTGCTTTGCAAACCATTGCTGCAACGGGCCCATGTGAAGCAAACCCAGCGGCACTACTTGGCTGGCTGCTGCCATTAGGCCAAGCAGTCTCCGACCCGACCTCACTGAAAATTGCTCCTCCTTCAGGAACTTGGACAGGCAGTTCTTCAGTGCAGTCTGTCTCTGAGGAGTCAGAGATGCTCTCATTGTAAGTGAATTCAGACTCAAGCCTAAATATGTCACTACTCTTGTGGGAGTGAGACAGCTCTTCTTGCTGTTTAGTTTCAGCCCTAATTTCTGTAAGTGGGCCAAGACCACATTTGTGTTGTTCCTGGCCTGCTGCTTTGTGGGAGAACAGATCAACCAATCGTCCAGGTAATTGGCTATCTGGATGCCCTGTTGGCGAAGGGGAATGAGTGCTGCATCCATACACTTGGTGAAGGTGCGGGGAGCCAATGACAGGCCGAAAGGGGAGGACATTGTACTTGTAGCATTGCCTTGGTAGTAAAACCTGAGATATTTTCTGTGCTCTTTGTGAATTGGGATGTGGAAATAAGCATCTTGGAGGTCCACTGTTGTGAACCAATCCCTTTGTCTGATAAAGGTTAAAAGGGTTGACAGGGAAAGCATATGGAAAGGCAGTCGCTTCAGATGGTGGTTGAATTTCCTGAGGTTCAGGATGGGCCGCAGACTGCCATCTCTCTTCTGAATCAGGAAATAGGTTGAATAAAACCCCCTGCCCTATTAATCTGGAGGGCAGGTGTGTTATTGCTCCTTTTCCTAAAAGAATTGAGACCTCGTCTGTCAGAGATCTGCACTGCATTTCATTTTTCAAAACAGTGGGAACAACTCCTCGAAATTGGGGTGGTTTGAGTTTGAATTGGAGCCTGTATCCGAACTCCAAGTTGTGGAGCACCCATGGACATCGAGTACACTTTCGCCAATGGAGGAGATGTTGAACGGAAAAACGTGGGGTCGGAGGTTGATAATCGTCAATGATGGTTTCTTCCACCTGATGTTCTTGTGGTGGTAGATTCTGCCTGTCGTATTTTACGAAAGGATTGCCGGTTTCCTTGACATGGTCTCATTGGTGGAACTTGGGGGGCAGGCCGAAACTGAGTTCCAAAAACCTGGCTTGATGATTCTGCCCGAGACCAAGCATTGCCCCCAATTGATGTACGTGGACCCCGAGTAGTTGATGCTGTAGTCACTGATCGAGTCAATTCTCTTGTCCTTCGTGACTGCTCCAAAGCAGCTTCCGCAGGAGGTCCAAAGTCCTCCCCAGGTACTAATGGAGCTGCAATGACTGCCATGCAGTCTTGATCCAATAAGTTTGCTTGAGAAAGCCATGCCTGGTGGCGTGCTTGGACCTTATTGGCCTTGGATTGCCCTAAGGTTTGTGCATGTGCACTTGTTCCTCGTATAAGCATATCTACAACTCGCAATGACTCTGGGATGTTTTCGTCATTTGTCAGTGTGGAAGCCATATCTTGCAGCAAGCTCTCTAAAAACACCAGTAAAAGAGAGTTTGTGCATGCAAGTCTTGCTGACAAGAAAGAGGCATGATAGGATTTTCGCAGCTGGCTGTCTATTATCCTACCATGCTTATTAGGATGTATAGCATCTCTCCCCATCCGAGATGAAGCTCCGGTCAACATGGCAAATGTGGGACCAATCTGAAGAGCTGTAGCTAGCCCATAAGCTGCTGCACCTGCCAGGTTAGCCAGCTGTGTTCTAGGGAGTGCTATGGAACTAGGGGCCTTCCATGATGATTGCAGTTTCGTGATGAAATCTGGAAGCACTGGCAACCCCTCTGTTTTTCTACGTTGAGGGCCTCTATCAAACACAGATGTTGTTGTTGAAGCAGCTTGGGAAGGCAGTTTTGCACGCTCAGCTGCTCTGAAAATGACCGCTTTGTCTGAAGGGTCCAGTGCCAAAGCCACTGATTACTCTGAAATGCTGTCACCTGCCTCTGTGTCAGAGAATTCCTCTGGCTCAGAGGGCATAGGGTTTTCATCTCTTCCAAATTCTCCAGATGCTGCTACTGAGAGCTTATCTGGGTGACGGCATAAGCGTTTTAGCAATGCACCCCCTAAATGTGGAGGATTTACAGCCCACTTTTGATCCTCTAACAGACTATTTAAAGTCTCTTGCATACCTTGCATTTGTTTCTGAAGGTGACCGATATCTCCTTCGATATGCTTCCTTTTTCTAGACTGCTTACTTCTGATCGTTTCCTCTGGAGGATCCCATTCAGGGGTTGATGGTCCTTTGACTTCAGGCATGTCAGAGGATAAACTAATAGTTTCCTCTTCTTGCATTGAAATAGCAGAAAGTCAATCAATTAGTCAGTTAGATAGCTTCGTCTGTTGGCATGAAGAGGCCTCTTTAACTGTGTTACCACTGTTTAAAAACAAACAGCTTTTTCTCCCCATGTGGTAGCTTTTACCTTAACAGGTGAAGAGGCCCCTTTATGGTTGATTATTTTAATCAGCTAAAAACAAAAAACAAATTCATACCAGTGAATAATTAAAACTTTATATGTAATATTACACATGCATTTTACTTACCTCACGTTTTTAAAGGTAAAATGCTCAAACGAATATCCATGCAGACATGGTAGCATTTACCCTCATGGGTAAAGAGGCTCCTTTTTGTTCTCTTTGTTTGCTATCCAAACGCGGCAACACAGCTGTTTAAAACCCTGGTAAAAGGCATTCGCGTTAGACAGCAGTTTACAATAAGTTTGCTCCGTAAAACAGCTCTCAACCGATAGCAAGGAGGCAAAAAAGAGAAAGCACGGCTGCTTTGCACTTGTATTTATACTGTGATTGCAAGTGGGCGTGGTTAATTTGAAATACCCTCTCCTGACAGCTCACCCATAGCAAGGCTGACCCATACTGTGGCATGTTGACTGAAATTAAATAGAACAGCCTCCAGCGGCCTGGTGTGTTAATTGGTAACTGCAAAGCTTATAAAAAGAGCTCCACCTTGCTTAAATTCAATGTAAATGGTTATATTTTTGTATTAAAGTTGTTACAAAGAGTATTAATAACAATTTTATCTGTATAAATGCACTTTTAATCAAAGATGACAGTTACACTCAATGATTGTAATGGATTTGTTTACATTTGTATTAGTCAGAGCTAGCCCATATATGCAGAGCAGATGTATGTTACTGTGGTAGAGATGTTTAATACTTAAAGGGACACTTTACTAAATGTTTAATCCTTATGAAGCTTACCGTTACAATGTAATATAGTTTATGGGGACTAAGTAATTACCTGTATGCGAATAATATGTTTATAAATGAACTATTTATATGTATAATGCATATTTAATGAGACGAGACAAGGGTTTGTTGGGCATAATACACTGTTTAATGATGTTGTATAGACTGTTTTAAGTATTACTGCATAGAAATATTTATCAAATGATAGTACATTGTGATCAAATGTCTGTAATAAAGATTACGAGAGCGACTCGACTGTGAACAGCAACGAAACTTTGACTCTCTCATATTTCTATCTTTTAGAAATTTAAACTGCAGCACCCCCAGCTCAACGCCGGGCTTGCTACACTAATCAGGCTATGTTTTTGGGCTACATGGCCAGATTTAGACTGTTTTATTTGTTTCTCTCTCAGGATCTCTGTTTAGGCTGGGTGAGTGTATGAACACATACTGGCAGCAGAAGAAGCTGATGGCTCCAGGCTGTGAGCCGGCGGCTGTGAGATCCATGATGAACGCTCTTCAGCCGCTCAGTTTAGGACAGAGTCTGGCAGGAGCCGGAGGAGGAGGATTCCTGTTCTTACTCACCCGCGAGCCTCAGCAGAAGGAGACCGTGAGGGAGATTCTCACTAACATGCAGGTGAGGCTGAGGAGCCGGTTCAACAGGTACACAAAGAGAAACGAGGAAATGTGAAGAAGAGTGTTTGTGTAACTCTTTCTAAACTGATGTCCTTGCACATCTCTGAATTTTATAACATCTATGCATGTTAAACTTAAAAGCACTGGTTGCTGAAAGACCTTTGTGTGTGTTAATTGACTCAAGTGCCTTTTATTTGAACTATTAGTAAATCAAAATTATAAAGCAGTGTTTTCTGACTGGTGTTGTTTTGACAGGGCATCGGCTCCTTCAGTGTTCACTCAGTGGATCTGGATATGGAGGGGATCTCAATCATTTAGAAGAGCTCTGAAAATCCCTAACAACAGCAGACAGCATATATCAGAGTGCCTTAAATCTAATTTTAGAATATATTTATGTAAATATGCAATTCATGAAATCATTATTTTGTTTTACATGATAATAAATGCTAATATATATATATATATATATATATATATATATATATATATATATATATATATATATATATATATATAAACCATCTAGGGTGATTTTACTCCTTTTTTTTCAATGTGTTTTTGACTGCACTGCACTGATTTTATTGTTCAATTAGTGACTGTTTTAGTCTCTCTAGTGTTTTCATTGTGGGATTATAAGATGTTTGGAGTTTTAGGGTCGCCAGATGTAGTCAGCTTTTAAAATATTTTGATTTGAAGATAAATAGATCCACTTTTTTTTTTCTTTAAATACCTTTGCAAATCATCTTCACGCCCCTTTTTACACCCGTAGACTTATGGCAAGCCGTTGTAGCATTTAAAACTTAGTATTTAATGAATGTAAAATCAATTTTATATAATTACAACCATATTTCAGTCATCTTCATCTTCAGTTGTCTTCAATATCTTCAAATGTGATTAAACATTGATTAAAAAAAGATTACATCAGACAATATATTAATTAGATTTTACAACTATATCAGAACAATAATCATGGCAAAATGTAAAAAATAAAAGGTTAAGATAATCCCTCGGCTTTTAACATCATATTATTAAACTAGAAAGCATTGAAAATAATTCACTAGTGTTAATTCTGTTAGAAAACTCTAATTTAATTATCACTACTATGAGAACTTTAATTAGAATTTTGCCTTGTACCAAAATCAATAATAAATGTGTAAAATTACAGTTTTGACTAGTCAAAAATCATAAGTAGGCCTACATATCAGAAACCATTTTAAAATCGAAGTCCTTGGAAGAATATGACCTGTCGCTTTAGTATTGTAGAAACCTAGTCAATAGAATATTGTATATGTCTTCAGTGTATATTATGACTAGCCACTAGCCATAATCACGCTGTAGATGTTTTTATTACAATTAGGATTAATTAAAATCGCAAAATAAATATCTGGAAATGGAAATTTTACTAAATTGGCTAGTACGTACAGGGCGTTAAGTGCTAAAACGGCTTGCCATATCACCTCTGTGTGGCTTGCGCCTGTAAAAATATATCCAATCAAACATGAAAGGTAAAATCGACTAGACTGTTACTCCAAATTCTGCTGAGACCATGTCAACTAAAACGGGCATAAGTAAGTGTTAATTTCAAAAAGTTATGTTTAAGTTATTGATAGTTAACATAACCTAACGAATTATTTTGTTTAAATCCACAAGGTTATTTATTTATTTTCATTCTGTCAGACTTTCACTTTCACATTAACCTGTCCAGACAATATTTTGTTTTTTTCCTCAGTAAATGTATATTATACTACAGTATTGTTCGTCATAAACTACGATGCTTTTTTGCAGAATTAAGGTTTGTAATTCGAGTGTGTGGCTGCATCGAAGCTAAAACAGCTCTGTAAAGTTGGTTTTATGTTTGATGTTCGCGCACGCAATTTTAGAGATCATCTGCGAATTACATCGACAGAACCAAAACGCACAGTAACGCAAAGCAGAAAAAAAATATTTCTAGAAGATTCCAGTATATGGTTAGCGGCCCGGCTGATTTACTACAGGTAGCAAGTCTACTATATATATTTATGTATACATCACACAAATATGAAAATAATATTTACAGTATTTCTCCTAGATGTAAGCTTTTCAAGTGTGCTCACATTCCTAGGGACAAAACTGACTTACTAAAGGGGAGATTTTGGACATATTTCCATTAACATATGTATAGTACACAAAAACTTGAGAAAAATATTTACACTAATTCAACCAACTGTAATTTTCTCTCTCTAAAGATCCCCAGAAACCAGACTGCCTTACTACAGGTCAGAGTTTACTCATATTTCCATTCATATTTATATAGTACATAAATATCAAAGAAGAATACTTACAGTAATTCACCCAACTGATTTCTTTTTTTATTTTTTTCATTTTAAAGTGTGCAGCGCATTCCCAGAGTAAGACTGGCTGACTACAAGTGAGATTTATTCACATTTGTCATATAGATTACATCCTTTAAAATCTTAAAATTACAGTTGGGTGATTAACCGTTGTTACGTCCCTGATGTTAACGGTCTAGGAGTGGGAGCAACAGTGAAAAGTTTTAATGTTGGTTGGGGTGAATGTGGATCAGTCCCCTGCTTTCAAGACAACACACCATATTCAACTTAGAGTTTATTAACAGAAATGTACAATAATAAAACAAAACTGGAAAGCAAAAAATAGATTTCAGGAGGGGGAAAGGCCAAAACAAACAAGTACACTCTACTTCGAGAGTATAACTGTCTAAACTGACAAAGCAAAATTAAAATCAACAACAGAAAAATGTACACTAACTCCCTAACTAAACATAAACAAGAGAAAAATGGTTTTAGAAATAAAATGACACCCACCTCCCTACGGCTTCCAAACACAAAGTTAATTTTCAAAAGCAAAATTGAAGTGGTTTCAAAAGCATTTACAACAGACTTTAACTTCAACAAGTTAAGCACAACAGCATCAATGATCTTTCAACAAGACAACCTAGCAGAGAGAGAGAGAGAACAGAAACCAAACACAATAATACATTTAAACTCCATGGAATGTATGTAATATTTAATACGTAATATTATGTAATGTAATATTTTTTCTTTAATATTTGTGTACTATACAAATATGAATGAAAATATGGGTAAAATCTCACCTGTAGTAAGTCAGTGAGGCCTCTGTGGTGTACTACACCCTTTAAAATCTTAAAATGACAGTAGGGTGAATTACTGTAAATATTTTTCAAAAAAATATTTGTGTACTGTATATTTATAGGAATAGATATATGAATAAATCTCAGGTGTAGTAAGTCTGTCTGGCCTTTGGTAATACACTACACTCTTTAAATTAAGAAAATTGCTGGTGGGTGAATTACTGTAAATATTTTTCAAAATTATTTGCGTACTGTATATTTATATGAATACAAATGTGAATAAATCTCAGTTGTAGTCAGCCAGTCTGCTGTCTGGGGATGCGCTGCACACTTTAAAATGAAAAAAAAAAATAAAAAAAGAAATCAGTTGGGTGAATTACTGTAAGTATTCTTCTTTGATATTTATGTACTATATAAATATGAATGGAAATATGAGTAAACTCTGACCTGTAGTAAGGCAGTCTGGTTTCTGGGGATCTTTAGAGAGAGAAAATTACAATTGGTTGAATTAGTGTAAATATTTTTCTCAAGTTTTTGTGTACTATACACATGTTAATGAAAATATGTCCAAAATCTCCTCTTTAGTAAGTCAGTTTTGTCCCTAGGAATGTGAGCACACTTGAAAAGCTTACATCTGGCCACAGCCATATCACCCTGCAGCCCAAGACCGGTTACTCACTGAAGCTAAGCAGGGCTGAGCCTGGTCAGTACCTAAATGGGAGACCACATGTGAAAACTAGGTTGCTGTTGGAAGTGGTGTTAGAGAGGCCAGCAGGGGGCACTCAACCTGTGGTCTGCGTGAGTCCTAATGCCCCAGTAAAAGTGAAGGGGACACTATACTGTCAGTGGGCGCCGTCTTTCGGATGAGACGTTAAACTGAGGTCCTGACTCTCTGTGGTCATTAAAAATCCCATGGCACTTCTCGTAAAGAGTAGGGGTGTAACCTCGGTGTCCTGGCCAAAGTCCCTCAATCGGCACTTACCCATCATGGCCTCCTAATAATCCCCATCTACTGAATTGGCTCTATCACTGTCTCTTCACTCCACTAATAGCTGGTGTGTGGTGAGCGCACTGGCGCCGTTGTCCTGTGGCTGCCGTCGCATCATCCAAGTGGATGCTACACACCGGTGGTGGTGTGGAGAGACTCCCCTCATGATTGTGAAGCGCTTTGGGTGTATGGCCATACACAATAAATGTGCTATATAAATACACATTACATTATCTAGGTAAAATACTGTAAATATTCTTTTCATATTTGT
This sequence comes from Danio kyathit, assembly GCA_903798195.1. NCBI lineage: Eukaryota > Metazoa > Chordata > Actinopteri > Cypriniformes > Danionidae > Danio > Danio kyathit. The sequence goes on from LR812543.1 coordinate 9,878,781, forward strand.
GTGATGTATACATAAATGTGAGAAAATAACATTTAGGTGATTTAGCTTATGTGTACTGTATGCTTATGACAAGAGATAATGCCTATTTCTGCTTTGTAAGTATCGTATAGTTAGAGGTATAGTAGACTTGCTACCTGTAGTAAATCAGCCGGGCCGCTAACCATATACTGGAATCTTCTAGAAATATTTTTTTTTCTGCTTTGCGTTACTGTGCGTTTTGGTTCTGTCGATGTAATTCGCAGATTTAAAACCAACTTTACTTAGCTTGCAAAAACATGATTTTTAAATCACTAGAAACGCGTTTATTTGCCACAAATAAGGTTAATATATAATACTGATTTTTTACTCCTTGTTTTGGAAACATGGATGATGGTAAATTCCAGTCAAGAGGAATTTATTTTATTGATGGTGGAAATGTAATTATAACATTACATACACATACATTTTTGTAAACTTATTGTTAACTAAAAAGCACATGTAATGATCCATGTGTTTGCTCTGTATTTGCTGCAGGTAAAGCTCAACGTCTCTCAGAGCTGAGGATTGTGTTGATGGGGTCTAGATATGCTGGTAAGAGTTCATCAGGAAACAGCATCCTGTGCAGAGAAGAGTTTGACTTGAAGAGATCTACTCAGTGTGTGAGGAGACATGGAGAAGCAGCAGACAAACACATCACTGTCATTGAAGCTCCAGGATGGAGGAGTACTTGCACTGTAGAGAGGAGTCCAGAGTTACTGAAAAAGGAGATTTTGCTCAGTGTGTCTCTGTGTCCTCCAGGACCACACACTCTACTGCTGATCATACCTGTGGACACTGGATTTAAAGAGACACAGAGAAAAGCAGTGGAGGGTCATCTGGGTCTTCTGGGTGAGAGAGTCTGGAGTCACACTATAGTGCTGTTCACTCATGGAGACTCTCTGTCAGACACATCTATAGAGCAGCACATTGAGAGTGAAGGCCAGGAGCTCCAGTGGCTGCTGGACAAATGTGGGAACAGATATCATGTTCTCAACAATTACAGCAGCAGAGACCACACTCAGATCAAGCAGCTGCTGGTGAAGATTGAGGAGACTGTGGTGCAAAACAACAACGGCAGCCATTTTGAAATAGACAGAGAGATTTTACAGGAGGTGAAGAGAAGAAGAGCAGAGGAAGAGAGAGCAGAAGAACGAATGAAGAGGGTGAAGAAGCAAAGAGAAATAATCAGATCACAGATGAGTGAGTGAAAATGAAATGATCTAAAATTATAATAATAATATAATAAAAATTATTATTATTATTATTATTATTATCAGTAGTAATAGTTATAATAGTAGTTTTTTTATCCTTATAAAAATGTCATATATTAAGTAAAAGTCCCATTATATATTAAACTAAAGCTGAATATATGACTTGATTTTTAATTTAGCTTTAAATTAATGTCTAAAAAAAGAATGATTATATACATTTGGTATGATATGAGTCTGCCTCAACCTAACTTCCACTCCAAATTGTGTATTGGTGCTCTTTTCCCAAAAGGGTTCAATTATTATAGAGAAGACATTAGTAAACAAATTAGTTTTCTCAGCACTGTTTGAGATGATTACATCTTGAGGTAATTGGAGCAACTTTATTTACATAGAACATACTAAACTAAAACTGTAGAAAAAATTTGAGTTTAAGATTGTTCAGGGTTCATTCTGATTCCTCTGAACCCAAGGTACTGCTTTGTACTTTGAGACTGCTACAGTATGCTGAATAAACTTCTTCATTGAGGTCTTTGACATCCTCTTCATTTTTTCTGATAATTTACATACCTTATATATAATTTTATCATTATGCTCCCACAGAGGACACTTAACTGTGACAAATGCAGGTTTGCATAAAAAGAAAATCAACCAGTGGGTGAAATTTTTATTTACTCAGTGTTGCAGTCATATGTATATGCCAGTATGTTTTGCTTGTGTGTGTGCGCTCTCTCTCTCTCTCTTTCTCTTTCTCTTGCTCTCTCGCTCGCTCGTTCGCTCCCTCTCCCTCTCTCGTTCGCTCTCTCTCTCTCTCTCTCTCTCTCTCTCTCTCTCTCTCTCTCTCTCTCTCTCTCTCTCTCTCTCTCCGTGTCATTTCTCAGGTTCGCCCATTCCAGAACCCCATTCGTCCGTGAAGACGTCAATCATCATTACACCCTGTGACGTCATCACCTCCGTTTCTAATCAGGATGGGAGCTCGTAGTTTAAAGGGACGCGAGTGGGGAAGCTCGTTCTGCTTGCTCTGTCATGCCTGTTTGCTCTTGTTTGTTTGCCTTTGTGTGTTTTTGGCTTGTTGTTATGTGCTGTGATGTTGATGTGAGTTAGAGTTTTGATTTTGGTCTGGTCCTTGTTTTTGGTTGCCGTTACCGTTTTTGTATGTGTATATGTGACCCTTCCCGTTCCCTAACATCTGGCGTAAGCCTTCCCCTGGGATTCGAGGAGTTTAGATTTCACGTGACTTACACTTTGCATCACGTTAGATAACTCCACTGTCTAAGCACACTAGTTTAGAAGTGAGCGCCACCCGCTGTAAGTTTTCACCGTCTTTTTGGCTAGTAGAGCAGTTTTAGTTATAGCGTGTAAACGCTGAAGATGTTTTGTTTTGTTTATTTTGTATTAGTCAGTGTTGCCAACTTAGCGACTTTGTCTCTAGATTTAGCGACTTTTCAGACCCCCCCCAGCAACAAATTTTCAAAAAAGCGACTAGCGACAAATCTAGCGACTTTTTTGTGTGTTACTGGAGATTTTTATAGACTGTCGTTTGTCCATTACTGTACCGTTCCTACTCTTCTCAACGAGCTGCGGGTGATGCCGCGGCCCCTCCCCCGCCTCAGAGCACTGACAGGCGGCCCAGTCCTTTATACAGCAGTCTCTCCCACCTGCAGCCTGACAGCAGATCACCCCTCTGCGTACCGACGGCAAATGATTTAGCATCGGCAGTGTGAAGGTATTTCCCTTGTACAGTCAAACTGATCTGCTTCTCCTTTATTTTAACAATTTAATTTGACCGTTTATTCTTTTCTTGTTCACAATCAGAGATGTTTTAAGTGACAGTTTCAGAACTTGTCTGAGTTTATTACGTCTGAGCGATTACTGCAAATTCACTACACATCTATAATGATATACTGTATACAAACAGCAATAGATTTAGTTAAATTGACATGCTTACATAAAGCGTAGTGCAAATATAAATACCCCATTTATTTACCATAGGCTGTTAAACAAACAGAAATGGTAGAACGTGATGACGTCAGTAATATGCAAATTAGCGTATGACGTAATCTAGCAACTTTTAGCGACTTTTCGTTGAAAAAAGTTGGCAACAGTGGTATTAGTTAGTTTAGAGGGTAATTTCAGTTAGATTTGGGGTTTTGTTATATTGCTTTCATTTATTTGGCGCCACTTAATTCTCGTTTCCCCCATCTATAATATACATTGATTTTATTTTATTTTGTGAGATCTTGCAAATAATATTTTGCTGTTTGACTTCTTTTCACTTCTGTAAATAATTCACTTATTTTTTGCAGTATTTTGGTTGTCGTTTGGATATTTTGCCACCAACTCAACACAATTTTGGTCACATTAAATGTTACCTCTTTTAAACCCTAGAGCAAAAACTTGAAGGTCGTAACACTTAGTTTTTATCCTCATAAAAACGAATCTAATGATATTTATTTAATCTTCAACCTGAAAATGTTTTTATTAGCAATATACAGTGAATCCCTGAAATGTTTCAAACCATGATTTAGTAAATTGACCCTGAATGTAAGACTTTTAATCTTAAATTTTGCATTAAATTAAACATCAAAAGAATAGGAATGTCTAACATTTGGTCTATTGTGGACCACACTGACTGTTTTTCTCTTATTAAATGTATGTATGAGATTTACATGCACACAAAACTACTGTACATAACTTTTCATAAAGTATAGTTTGTGTTCTGTTTCAGGTGATACTCAACGTCTCTCAGAGCTGAGGATTGTGTTGATGGGGTCTAGATATGCTGGTAAGAGTTCATCAGGAAACAGCATCCTGTGCAGAGAAGAGTTTGACTTGAAGAGCTCTGCTCAGTGTGTGAGGAGACATGGAGAAGCAGCAGACAAACACATCACTGTCATTGAAGCTCCAGGATGGAGGAGGAATAAACCTGTAGAGGAGAGTCCAGAGTTACTGAAAGAGGAGATTTTGCTCAGTGTGTCTCTGTGTCCTCCAGGACCACACGCTCTACTGCTGATCATACCAGTGGACACTGCGTTTACAGAGATTTACAGAAAAGCAGTGGAGGGTCATCTGGGTCTTCTGGGTGAGAGAGTCTGGAGTCACACCATAGTGCTGTTCACTCATGGAGACTCTCTGTCAGACACATCTATAGAGCAGCACATTGAGAGTGAAGGCCAGGAGCTCCAGTGGCTGCTGGACAAATGTGGGAACAGATATCATGTTCTCAACAATCCCAACAGCAGAGACCACACTCAGATCAAGCAGCTGCTGGAGAAGATTGAGGAGACTGTGGTGCAAAACAACGGCGGCCATTTTGAAATAGACAGAGAGATTTTACAGGAGGTGAAGGAGAGAAGAAGAGCAGAGGAAGAGAGAGCAGAAGAACGAATGAAGAGGATGAAGAAACAGAGAGAAATCATCAGATCACAGATGAGTGAGTACAGTTCTAGTGGAGACAGGGCTGTTTACTGTTCTCCACTGGTTTTCTCTCTATCTGTTCATGTATGTTTTCATGTAGAGAGACTTTAATATGAGCCTTAAAGATTTTTCTCACCTGACTCAAGAAATATCTTAGTATCATAGAAATACTGTATCATATTGTCATAGTGTTTCAGTGACCCTTTTAAAGGATTAGTTTGAAAGTTACAGGTTTTTAGTTTTTTGCCTCTTCACAAAAAAGACAAACAGAGATGTATTGTATTTTGAGAAAAAAAAACTGTTATGGATGTGGGTGTAGGGGTTTCATTCTATCAGCCCAATGACAGAATCTGATGAATGGTCGAAGGTTAAATGCATATAAGCCTTTTCTAGCACTCCTGAATAGAGTTCCCTGCTGAAAAAACTAGCATATGCTGGTAAGGTATGTTTTGATGTTGGTATGCTGGTCTTGCTGGTTTTAGTGTTGGTTTTGCTGGTCTCGATGCTGGTTTTGCTGGTCTCGATGCTGGTCTTGCTGGTTTCAGTGCTGGTCTCAATGCTGGTCTTGCTGGCCTGAGTGCTGGTCCTGACCAGCATTGAGACTAGCAAGACCAGCTATAAAACCAGTAAGACCAGCATAAAGACCAGCAAAACCAGCATCGAGACCAGCAAAACCAGCATTGAAACCAGCAAGACCAGCATACCAGCATCAAAACATACCTTACCAGCATATGCTGGTTTTTTCAGCAGGGTTGTCTGATTCATTAGAATTCATAATTGTTTCTCAGCTCAAAACAGTGACTCAGTGTAAACCAACACCTATCAGTAATTCAGCATCTACATTTAATAATGTTAACGAAGTTTAATATGTATTAATTAGATTGTAAAGCTTACCATTTTGTTGGAGTGCAGTGAGTGCACTATTCTGTGCTTCTGAATGGCTGTATTTAAATGTGTTGCATCTGGTGCAAACAGCCAAATTGCTTATCACTTCAAATCTTGTCAGGTAGCATGTTGTTCGGACACGGGGTTACAATGTAACCTGCTCACCTAATGTTTACATTCATTCATTCATTTTCTTTTTGGCTTAGTCCCTTTATTATTCAGGGGTCACCACAGCGGAATGAACCGCCAACTTATCCAGCATATGTTTTATGCAGCGGACTTGTGGGGGAAATAGGAGTACTCGAATGAAACCCACACGAACACAAGGAGAACATGCAAACTCCTTGCTGTGAGGCAAGATCCCTACCCACTGCGCCGCCCTCCTAATGTTAATGTTTGTAATATTTATATTATTTGCTAATTAAAAACCACCTCATGTGGAACTCTGAATCTGTGTCTCATTTCAGATTCTGCTACTGTCCACCGGAGGCCATATTTTGGTCGAAGGTGCATACTTTTGCACATGAAAAAAATGCATTATTTAAGTATATTGCAGTATTACTGCAATACAACTGAAGTACTACTACATTACAAATGCAGCACAACTACTGCAATTCAACTGAATTACTACTACAGTACAACAGCAGTACAACTACTGCAATAGTTCTGAAGTGATACTACTTCTAATGCAGTACAACTATTGCAATGGTACTGAAGTACTACAACTACTATAATGCAGTACTGCTACTGCAACACAACTGAAGTACTGTACTACTACAGTACAACTGCCATACCGCTATTGCAATATAACTGAAGTACTTCTACAATAAAACTGCAGTACAACTACTACTTTTCCTGCTCAGTAGACAATGGTTTCCAAATGAGGTTTCAGTACTTCAGTTATATTGCTGAAATAATATCACAATACATTGTATTACACTTCTCAGAACATACTACAGAAATGCATCTACAATACTGCAATACATAATAAAACTAAAGTGCACTTTTAATACTTATGTACGTACGTGCAAAAAATTATATATCACATCACTGTATTGCCCCTCTTAGTTTATTTAATGTTGCTTCAGTTGTACTGCAGATTTTATTGCTGTTGAACTTTATTGTATTGTAGTTGAACTGTGTTTATACCTCATTATACTGCAATTTTGCAGTTGCATTGAATTTTGCCACAGTTATCCTTGTATATAGGCTACTGCTGTTGTACTGTTCAGTTCACTGCAGTTATTTTTTATTAATCGTTTTTTGCAAATAAACTAAAAATAATAATGAGAAAATTACTTGAATCCAAAAAAACATCCTTGAAAAAAGTACAAAATATTCTTGAAAGATGTTGAAGATCAAACCCCTTGGAACACAAGTGCTGTACAGTTCTTACCACATCATTGGATTATTAGACTACAGCAGCGCGAGTGCAGTAAAGACAGTAAAATCTGAAATGTTTCTTAAGATTTTTAAAATGACTGATAATATATTTTTTCATGCTAAGGATAACCATTTCTCGACACTAGTGATGTGCGGATCGATACTAAAATATCGATATCTCCGATATCAGCTTTGTATGTTCTAGAATTGATTATCTTATTAAAATATCGATATTTCAATAATTTGGAGCAAATATGTAGTTTATTAGAAATAGAAATACAGCGGATAGTAACCACGATTACCCTAGTTTATTTGAATAACGCCAAGTAGTCGGAACTACTTGTTCTTCCGCCTGCCAAGTTATGTGCATAATATGGCACTGAACAACGGCAGAGCACGCTAGCTAGCGACTCGCATTGCTTTTAGAGTCCTTAGGTGCAGCAAGCAGGCACTATCCAATTACAGAGGGAGAAAATGTGGCAATGGGGCTGTATTTTGGGGGCTTGGGTTTTTGTGACATAGAATATATAAGTTGGCTCTTTTTTTGTATGATAATTCTTCATCTATAAACAAGAATAACCTGTAATATTATTCTTGTATATCTCGCATTCAGTATGGCGTGACACTTTTAAATACACTACTTGTTACTTTAATTTCCCAAACAGTACTATTTGGGCAAAGTATCGGTATCGGATCGATATCGCCGATACTCGCCTTCATTTTACTTGGTATCGGATCGGATAGGAAACCAGTGGTATCGCACATCCCTACTCGACACTGTCCATAAAACAAACTCCTTTTAATAATAAAAAAAACTTTTGTACTTTTGTACAGTATAAACATTTTGAATTATATAAAAAATATTTCAAATTTACCTCTAAAATAAACCTGGCAAAAATGCATTTTTGAGAAAATTATTCAATCCAGAATATAGTGAAAAAAAAATCATTAATTGAAGTCGATTTTAAATTCTAGTCCTAATTTTTTTTAGCTCTTCAACAGAAACTCAAATAATATTTTATTAATTCAGAATAAAGGACAATTTATAACTGTAAGGGTTTGGAATTATTTCTACTTCCTCTCTGCTCCCAACAAGAAAGTCACCCTCAATCATTCATTCATTCATTTTTTTTTCGGCTTAGTCCCTTTATTAATCCGGGGTCGCCACAGCGGAATGAACCGCCAACTTATCCAGCACATGTTTTATGCAGCAGATGCCCTTCCAGCTGCAACCCATCTCTGGAAAAAGAAAGTCAACCTGTGAAAGTTAATTAAAAATTAAAAACATATCTTGACCTATGCTGCATTAATTACCCCTGCAATAAACACTTTGCAGAATAAATGATAAATACATGAGTAAATACATTTTTTCAGACTTTTGAAAGTTCAAACCATAGCCTAAACAATATTACTACACTACTACATTACAATGAAACTACCAAAATAAGGCATTTCATTTAATGCTGTAAAACAGATTGATATATTATTATACCTCTCTCATAATACTCGTTAGTCATTTTTTTTTACTTATAATGTCCTTGAGCAGTCTTTAATCAGTCAAATCAAGTCGAAAAAAAGCACTCATCAGTGCAAAGTGCGGAGCAACAGTTTGGACAGTTTCATTTTTGTGCAATGGAGGGGGACTTTAAATTTGACAATGACTAAACAATGACTAAAGTTTTCTGTTAATCGCCAACATCAAATTACATTGATATTCTGCCTTACATCAGTTATATGTTTTCAATGCAGGATTTTTCAGCTTTATAATTGTTTTGTGTGGGTGGGCCAGCCTTTAGGCTGAGTGGGCCAGTGTCACCCTGGACCTGTAGCCTTACCACTGATACTCGTAGTACAATATTTCTTTCTATAAGTGTCTTTTGTTCTGTATTTGCTGCAGGTGATGCTCAGAGTCTCTCAGAGCTGAGGATTGTGTTGATGGGATATAGAAAAGCTGGTAAGAGTTCATCAGGAAACGGCATCCTGTGCAGAGCAGAATTTGACTTGAAGAGATCTGCTCAGTGTGTGAGGAGACATGGAGAAGCAGCAGACAAACACATCACTGTCATTGAAGCTCCAGGATGGTGGAGGAATAAACCTGTAGAGGAGAGTCCAGAGTTACTGAAAGAAGAGATTTTGCTCAGCGTGTCTCTGTGTCCTCCAGGACCACACGCTCTACTGCTGATCATAGATGCGGACACTTTATTTAAAGAGACTGAGAGAAGAGCAGTGGAGGGTCATCTGGGTCTTCTGGGTGAGAGAGTCTGGAGTCACACTATAGTGCTGTTCACTCATGGAGACTCTCTGTCAGACACATCTATAGAGCAGCACATTGAGAGTGAAGGTCAGCAGCTCCAGTGGCTGCTGGACAAATGTGGGAACAGATATCATGTTCTCAACAATCACAACAGCAGAGACCACACTCAGATCAAGCAACTGCTGGAGAAGATTGAGGAGACTGTGGTGCAAAACAACGGCGGCCATTTTGAAATGGACAGGGAGATTTTACAGGAGATGAAGGAGAGAAGAGAAGCAAAAGAAGAGAGAGCAGAAGAACGAATGAAGAGGATAAAAAAAGAGAGAGAAAACATCAGATCACAGATAAGTGAGTACAGTTACAGTAGAGACAGGGCTGTTTACTGTTTCACATTATTTTTTATCTGTTTGTTCTGAATTTTTTCATGTGCAGGAAAGACTTCATTAGCAGCCTAAAGAATTTTCTGTCCTGACTCAGCAAAGATCAGCTTCCTGTAGGGGTGTAAAGTAACAAATTACAAATACTCAAATTACTGTAATTGAGTAGTTTTTCTCAGGAATTGTAATTCACTAAGTAGTTTTAAAAATGTGTACTTTTACTTTTCCTTGAGTACATTTTTAGTGCAGTATCGGTACTTTTACCCCACTACTTTCCTTTAACCTGCAGTCACTACTTTACTATTTCTTGTCTATTGGGATTGGCTGAGTAGAACAATCAGTCTTGTGATTCCTGTCCAATCAAATCACACATACACAGTAAATCACATCATACTGCACTACCTCAAAACATGGTCACTTTAAAAATGTAGCAAGCTATATATAAGAAATAAAAGTGTCCAAGAATATGTCCAGAATCTTTACACGCAATGATTCAGAGACTGTTTAGACTGCATGTCACTGATGAGAGGATGGTGGATATTTACTGTATGATGACTGAAATCACCGAAGTCTTAAACAATTATTAAATGCACTACAGAATGTTTTTACACACACACACACACACACACACATCAAATTACATTGATTGCTGGTGCAGGTGTGTGTAATTAGAATTCTGGTGATTGAATCTAGAATGTCATCTCGGGGTGTCCATGACCTCTCCTCAGGACCAAATCCTTCCCAGTCGACTAGATATTGTAGTCGGCAGTTCCGCCGCCGGGAGTTGAGGATCTCTTTCACTTGGTAGAAGTTGTCAGTGATCAATTCGGCTTGGTTGGGAGGGGTGGGGGGGAGGATTGGGTAGACCATGACGATTGGCATCGTTAGTATACCACCGTACTGCATGCTGGAGATGGACATGAGCTGAGTCCCACACCCTCTTGCTCTCTCGGAACCAGTGATCTACCGCGGGCACTTCAGAGGTCTCGCCTGACCATGGGAACAGGGAAGGTTGGTATCCTAAAACACATTGAAAGGGTGTTAGACCAGTGGAAGATTGTCGAAGGGAATTCTGTGCATACTCAGCCCACGATAGATACTGGCTCCAGGTATTTCGATGTTGGGTGCAATATGTCCGGAGGTAGCGGGAAATCTCTTGGATTTTATGCTCAGTCTGACCGTTCCTCTGCGGGTGGTAGCCGGAGGAGAGGCTGACGGTAGTGCCCTGAAGTCGAAATTACGCCCGCCAGACCTGGTCCAGAGTCAGCAGAGAATGTGTAGTGGCTCTAATTTACCTTCGGGTAGATGATGAGATATGGTGGTGATGGCACAGACCGAGCAACCCTGGACATACTGGGTGACGTCCCTGGTCATACTGGGCCATCAATACCTCTGTAGGAGGAGCGAGAGGGTTCACCTGCTGCCTGGGTGTCCTAAGTCGAGGGAGGTGTGCGCACTACCCAGGAGTGAAATATTGCATCTGGTAGGTACATACATACGACCAAGAGGGAGTTCGGGGGGGGGTGCTGGTTCTTCAGCAGTGGCAGCACGAATTTCTTTGTCCAACTGCCATAGGATGGGAGAGAGGAAGACTGTGCAAGGTAGCACTGGTTCGGAGGTATCAGTAGTGAGTTCTGGTGAGTACATCCAGGAGAGGGCATCAGCCGTAACGTTCTTATGGCCAGGTTGGTAGATTATATTGAAGTTGAATCTGGCAAAGGAATACAGGTGCCGTAGTAAATACCTCCTTAAGGTGTTTGAAGACTCTGCATGCTTCTGGGGTCTAGGAGAAAGAACGCCGTCTGCCTTTCAGAAGGGAGGTTAACAGAGCAGAGAGAATCCTATAGTTCTTGATGAACTGTCGATAAAAGTTGGCGAATCCCAAAAACCTCTGCAACTCCTTCAGAGTCTTGGGTTCGTCCCACTGGGAGACGATGTCCACTTTACCTCTTTCCCCCTCAGCGGAGATCACTTACCCGAGGAAGGAGATCGAGGGTTGGTGGAATTCACAATTTTCAGCTTTCAAAAAGAGATGGTTCTCTTAAAGACGTTGGAGTATTTTCTGGACATGACATTGATGTTCTGCTAGATTACGGGAGTAAATTAGGATGTCATCAATGTAAACCATGGCAAAACGATGAAGGACGTCTTTGAAAATCTCATGCATAAAACTTTGGAATATGGAAAGACTGTTAGCTAGGCCATAGGCCATCACCTGGTACTCATAGTGACCGGAGGAGGTGATGAAAGCCGTTTTCCACTCGTCCCCTTCCTAGATACGGATAAGATTATATGTGCTTCTGAGTTCAAGCTTGGTGAAGATGCGGGCTTCACGGAGCTCTTCCAAAGCAGCCAGAACCAGAGGCAAAGGGTAAGCAAATTTGACTGTGGTAGCATTCAAGGCCCTGTAATCTATCTCTATCTATCTACCTCAGTCCTCCATCCTTCCTGGCAGGTTGATACTACAGTCTCAGGACCGACATGGAGGTAGTTGTGTGGCTTGTTCCTTGCTGAAAACGTCAAGGTAGGTGGTGTAGGTGGATGGAATAGAGTTGTTTGAAGAGGTAGGTGAATTTACTATGGTGGTGGAATGAACAGAAAGGGAGGTCCGATGTGGAGTGTGCTGTGATGCACTGATGGCTTTCTTAATAAAGGTTTCAAGGTTGGCAATATCATCATAAATTACCATCTATTTACGAATTTGGGGCATTAAACCTTTTAGGTAAGCGACAAGAAAGGCCACTTGATTCCAGCCACTGCTAGCAGCAAGTGCTCAGAATTGCAATGTGAACTCGTGAATGGTGGAGTTACCTTGTTTCAGGTTTATCAGTTCATCGTGTACAGATAGTGGGGTGAGTGGTACAGCGAACACCTCTTTAAAATGACTTATAAAGGACATTTAGGTGGCCATCACTGGACTTCTTGCATTCCAAAGCGCATCTGCCCACTGTAGAGCTCGTCCTGTAAGAAGGGAGATTATGAAAGTAAAAGCAATGGGTTTTGGTACTATGGCCTGTAAATGGATAAAATCTTACCTTGAAAACAGATGTCAAATTGTAGATTTAAATGGAGTGTTATCAGATTATTCGACTGTCGCTTATGGGGTTCCACAAGGCAGTGTTTTAGGTCCATTGCTTTTTTTAATATACATCAATGATTTGAAAATGGCTTGTTCTAATAAGCTTTTATTATATGCGAATGATGCAGCAATAATTGTGTCTCATGAGAGAAAGGAATTTATTGAAAATGAAATAAGTAAACAAATTGAGGAAGTCTCTTATTGGTTTTGCCTAAATAAATTGTCCTTACATTTGGGTAAAACTGAATTTATTTTATTTGGTTCAGTTGCGAAACTAAGAAAATGTGTTGGGTCAGAGGTAAAAGTAGGGGATCAAATTATTACTCCAAAACATGAAGTTAAATATTTAGGTTGTATTTTAGATAGTAATTTGACAGGTGAAAAGATGGCTGTCATAGTCCATTCTAAAATCTGTTCTAAGATTAAGTTTTTAGCAAGACAGGCAGAGCTCCTAGATACCCAAACTTTAAAAAATATTAGCTAGTGCATTAGTGCAGCCATACTTTGACTATGCTGCAGCTTTTTGGTACAGTGGTAGTTCTAATAAAATGAAAAATAAATTGCAGACGGCCCAAAATAAGTTGTGTAGAATTGTTTTAAAAGTACCACCACTGACACATTTAAATAATGAACACTATTGTCAAAGTAATTTTTTAAAAGTTGATAAAAGGGTAAAATTTTTAAAATTCGTGATGGTGTTTAGGTTTTAAAGAAAATGGTTCCAAAATATTTTCTTAATTATTATGTTTTAGTTAGTGAGGCACACTGTCATTCTACAAGAGCGAGTAATAGGGATATTTATCCTTATCGATTTAAGAGTGAATCAGGCAGAAATTCTTTTTTGTGTACTAGCTCTGTTGCTTGGAATGTTTTACCTACGATTTTTAAAGAGATTTAAATTGAGAGTGTTCTTAGAAGGGAAATTAAAAAGTGGTTGTTTTATAGTTGAAGGTGAGGATTTTTTTGTGCTGAGCTGATAAAGTTTGCACTCCATTTATGATTTGTTCGTTCATTTTTAAGAATATCGAGGACCACAATAAAAATAAGCCTGTGGCTTTTTTGTGTATTTTATCCTCGACAGTTTTTAAATATGTATGAATTAGTCGAACTGGACTTGTTTGTATATTTTTGTTAAAATTGTCAAATAAAATCAATCAATCAATCAATCAAGCAACTTTGAAAATCTCATTGGGAAACTGGTTAGCATTAGCCTCTATGTAGAGAGAGCATTGCAGTAGAAAGCCATTGCAGGTATTAGGATTGCCTGAGTAGCTCATAGGGCGAGCGAGGGGCGTACTCGTAATGACCACCGGGGTTTTAGCGGCGCTCATGGGAGCGGAAGGTAGCATCTGTCGCATGGAATGCACCATTCCAGTGAATGGGTCAGATGAACTTCTGGTTAGCACAGTATTAGCTTCCATTGCTATGTGTGGTTGTCTTTGGGGCTGGAATCCTGTCACTGTCACACAATGAAGACAAGCATGGCTATCTATTTTAGTCAATTTATTCAAAACAATGTGGATAGTTCAGTAGGAGAATCAGGTAAGTGATATTCGTGGAATGAGAGCAGTCTTGTAAGCAGTTCAATAGGTAAACAAGGATCTTCAATTAACCACCAAAACATTTAGTCACTTCCCTGAATCACAGCATGTGCATCCACAGGTTAGGAGAAACGTCCATGGGAGAAGGGAAACATCCACGGAAGAAGGCGAGCAGAGGAGAAGGTGAGGTGAAACATCTGACTTCGATTCCAGCTGATGATCGACTGGAAAGGTGAGTCTTTATAGTGACTGGTGATTGCTGGTGCAGGTATGTGTAATTAGAATTCTGGTGACTGTGCACGGGTGTGGTGAGAGGTGGCTGGAGAGGGAGATTGATGATTGGAGCTGCGGGAACTGTACAACTGTGCAATGCTTATTAGAGATTTAGTTGTCTGTCTAACTCTCAAAAAAAGCAACCCAACTTTGCGTCACGGCTGAAACGACGAAAGCACAAATAAAAAAAAAATGCATGAGGAGGATCTCAGTGTACAAGCCTACAAGTACGTGACAGCAAGCATGTAGACGCTGTGAAACATAACCAGACATGGAAAAAAGTCTACTAAAATAAAACGAAAATGAGTGGAAAGGAAAAGGCGAGCATGTTTGAATGCAAACAATGTGGAACTGAGCATACATCGTATGCGTAACCTGCGTATGGCAAACATTGTAAAAATTACAAGAAAATTTATCATTTTGCTAGGCAAGCAAGTCTTTTCATTGGGGCTGTGGATGCAAACACAAAGTCAAAATAAAATTGGAACACGAACCTGTTAAATTCAAACTTGATACTGGTGCGCAGCCAACGTAATTCCTTACAGCTTACTACAGATAATGAAAAAAAAGAAACATACTTAAACCGACCAACGTAAAACTGTCAACAAGATGGCGCCGAGCATGGCCGCCGTGTTGCGAGCTCCCAGCAAACTTTGTTGTGTTTTGTATGTTTTACTTGTATTTTTGTTGTTTTGTTGTTTTTCGTGCTGGATGTACTCTTATTGCCTATGACAGACACACACTTCGGGAAATTGGCTCCCTCGTCGCACACCGATGACCGGACTTTAAGTTCTTCAATGACGCTCTGTTTACAAACACAATAGAAAGAACGAAAGAACTCACAGGAAAAAGCAAAGGAGGAGGCATTTGTTTCTTTATTAACAACTTATGGTGTGATGAGAGAAACATACACTCAGTTAGATCATTTTGTTCTCCTGATCTCGAATACCTTATGCTTCAGTGTCGACCATACTGGCTACCAAGGGAATTCACATCGGTCATTATTACGGCTGTCTACATCCCACCTCAAGCCAACACAGAGCAGGCGCTCAGGGAACTGTATGGGAGCATAAACGAGCAGGAGACCGCACACCCGGAGGCAGCGTTTATTGTTACAGGGGACTTTAACAACGCCAATCTCAGGAAAATCGCTCCAAAATACTTTCAACATATCACCACAAACACGCGTGGTGATCGTACTTTGGACCATTGCTACTCTCCTTTCCGGGATGCTTACAAATCCCTCCCCCGCCCACCATTTGGAAAATCAGACCACTCTTCTGTTCTGCTCTTGCCTGCTTACAGGCAGAAACTGAAACGGGAACCACCCACCCTCAGGACGTTTCAGAGCTGGTCAGACCAATCGGATTCCATACTTCAAGACTTTTGATGACGTTGACTGGGAGATGTTCCGGGCAGCTTCTGATGACGACATCGAAGTGTACTCAGACAGCGTTACGTGCTTCATCAGAAAGTGCATAGAAGACGTGGTCCCAACAAAAACTCTCCGTATCTACACCAACCAAAAACCATGGATCAATTGCGAAGTTCGAACAGCCCTATCAGTGCGAACTGCTGCCTATAAATCCAGAAATGCTGAGGAACTAAAACAAGCAAACTACAACCTCAGGAAAACGATCAAAGCAGCAAAACGTCATTACAAAGACAAGGTAGAGGGTCAATTTAACACCAATAATGCAAGGAGCATGTAGCAGGGACTTAATTACATCACGGACTTTAAAAGTAACAAACCCGCCGCTGTGAACATTGTCTGCGTCTCTCCCGGACGAGCTCAACTCAACTGCTTGAATGACTGGCGTCCGGTTGCACTGACATCCATCTTCAGCAAGTGCTTTGAGAAGCTGATTAAAAACCACATCTGCTCTGTACTGCCCGCTAACACTGACCCTCTGCAATTTGCATACAGAAACACCATAGTGCCTGCCAAGCTGGTGTTGAAGCTCCAGGCTCTGGGCCTACACAGCTCTCTGTGCAACTAGATCCTGGACTTCCTGTCCAGCAGACGCCAGGTGGTCAGAATGAACAACATCACCTCATCCACACTGATCCTCAACACTGGTGCTCCACAGGGCTGTGTTCTCAGCCCACTCTTGTACTCCCTGTACACACATGACTGTACATCCAAACACAGCTCCAATGTCATCGTTAAATTTGCTGATGACACAACGGTGGTGGGCCTAATCACCGATAATGATGAGACGGCCTACAGAGAGGAGGTGCACGCTCTGACGCAGTGGTGTCAGGAAAACCACCTCTCACTCAACATCAGCAAAACCAAGGAGCTGGTGGTGGATTTCAGGAGAGAGAAGAAAGAACACACTCCCATCACCAGCAACGGGACACCAGTGGAAAGAGTCAGCACTTTCAAGTTTCTTGGAGTACCCATCGCTGAGGATATGACATGGACTGCCCACACAAACGCAGTGCTGAGGAAGGCACAACAACGTCTCTTCTTCCTCAGGCGTCTCAGGAGGTTTGGAATGAGCCCCCACATCCTCCGCTCGTTCTACACCTGCACTGTGGAGAGCATCCTCACTGGCTGCATCACCACCTGGTACGGAAACAGCACCATCAGCAATCGCAAAGGTCTACATAGGATTGTGCAAACTGCTGGATGCGTAGTAGGAGGTGAGCTTCCCTCCCTCCAGGACATCTATACCAGGAGGTGCATGAGGAAAGCCAAGAGAATCATCAGCGACTCCAGCCACCCAAGCCATAGACTTTTCTCTCTGCTACCCTCAGGCAGACGGTTCCGCAGCATCCGGTCACGCACCAGCCGACTGAAGGAAAGTTTCTGTCAACATTGCCAATTTTACATTGTCTTGTTTTTTTGTGAGTATGTTGTTGTATATTGCACTGTTTGTATTTTGCACTGTCTGTATTTTGCACTGTCGTTGTATTTGCACTATCTGTATTTTGCTTTTCACTCATGTGCTGCTGGTGATGTGACAATAAAAGTGATTTGATTTGGAGACAAAATACCAGTGAAAGGAAAGTGCAACTGGACAGTGAAATACTAAAAGAAAAGAGTATGTTGATGTGTTTGAGGGCATAGGCTGTCTGGAAGGGGAGCACAACATTCGAATTGATGAGAGTGTGACACCAAAAAAACACCCACCTAGAAAGGTTCCTGTCACTCTAAGAGAAAAATTGAGAGCAGAGCTGGACAGGATGGAAAAATTAAGGAGACTGTGGAAAAGACTAATGAAAAATTAAGAATCTGCTTAGATCCACGTGATCTTTACACAACAGTCAAGAGGGAACAGTACCAGCTACCAGCAGTTGAGGAAATAACCTGCAGACTGTTGAAAGCAAAATATTTTACCGTGCTGGATGCAAGTTCAGGTTTTTGGCAACTCAAATTAGATAAAGCCAGCTCTCGCCTCTGTATGTTCAACACTCATTTTGGTCATTACAGATTTCTTAAACTGGCTTTTGGGATTATTTCAGCTCCAGAAATGTTTCACAGAACAGTGGGACAACTGTTGGAAGAAATTGAAATCGTTGAGAGGTACATTGATGACCTATTGATCTAGGGAGAGACAAAACAATAGCATGATGAAAAATTAAGACAAGTGCTAGAGAGTGCAAGAATCAAGAACTTAAAGCTGAATAAAGAAAAATGCAAAGTGGGCCTGGAGGAAATTAAATACCTGGGGCATGTCTTTTCAAAGGAAGGGTTGAAACCTGACCACAGCAAGGTTGAGGCTGTAAGGAGAATGCCAACACATGAATGTAAAAAGGATATGGAGCGATTTCTAGGAATGGTCACGTGTTAGGCAAAGTTTATTCCAAACATGTCACAACACACTGAACCATTACGTGGACTAACCAGAGATGATGTGGCATGGCAGTGTAAAGAGGAACATCAGCACGCATTTGACAAATTGAAAACAATGCTCACTGAAACTCCTTTGCTTAGATATTATGACGTAAACCTTTCTGTGACACTATCAGTGGATGCTTCAAAAAGCGGACTCGGTGTAGTCCTACTCCAAGAGGACAAACCGATTGCATATGCATTGCGTGCCTTAATGGAAACAGAACAGCGCTATGCACAAATAGAAAAAGAAATGTTGGCAATTGTGTTTGGAGTAGAACATTTCCATCAGTATGTATATGGGAAGGAAATTAATGTGGAGTCAGATCACAAGCCATTTGAAGTGATAATGATAAAGCTGTTGAGCAGTGCTCCAGCTAGAATACAGAGACTATTAATGAGACTACACAAATATCAAGTTCTTGTACAGAACAAGCCAGGAAAGGAGATGCATATTGCAGATGCATTGTCCAGAGCTTTCTGTGACCAGTTCATTTGATAAAGACATAAAAGCTCAAGTGCACATGGTGGTCACTAATTTGCCTGTGTCAAGTGAAAAATTTGAAGAATTCAGAGAAGAAACAAAGAATGATATGAAACTGATAAAACTCACAGAGACAGTCCTGAGTGGATGGCCGAAGACAAAGTGTCAAACTGCAAAAGAAATTCAAAATTACTGGAATTACAGAGAGGAAATTTCAGTAATGGATGGAGTTCTATTTAAAGGAGAATGACTCATTGTTCCAGCAGCAATGAAAGCTGAAATGCTTAAGCGAATTCATGAAAGTCACTTGGGCATTGAAAGCTGCAGACGTAGAACAAGAGAAGTACTCTTTTGCCCTAGAATGTCACAAAGTATCACAGAAATGGTGAACAGCTGTGACGTGTGTAGGACTCATCAGAAACGACAAACCAAAGAGCCATTACATCCACAGTGTTCCAGAAAGACCCTGGCAAAAGATAGGTGTTGAACTCTTCATCTTTGGCCAGCAGGAATATTTACCCCTAGTGGATTACTATTCCAAGTTCATCGAGATTGAATGGCTAAAGTCAGACACAAGAAGTGCAACAGTCATCACACATCTTAAGTCACAGTTCGCTAGGCATGGAATTCCTGAGACAGTGATTTCAGATAACGGACCTCAATTAAGCTCTCGTGAATTACAAGTTTTTGCAAAAGAGTGGGAGTTTTCTCATGAAACATCTAGCCCCCACCATGCTCAATCAAATTGGATGGCTGAAAGAGGTATACAAACTGTTAAAAACATGTTAAAAAAGGCTAAAGCAGATAGAAAGAATCCGTATTTGTCTTTACTGAACCTTAGGAGTACACCATTAGAAGACATTGGAGCATCACCGGCCCAGTTGTTGGGTCGATGCATGAGAAACAGACTTCAACAATGTCACAAATGTTGAAACCCTGTTTGGTTTTTAAAATTGTGCAGCAGTTGTTAGAAAAAAGACAACAGAAACAGAAAGAATACTTTGATCAAGGAGCAAAGGTGCTTCAGAAACTTCAGATTGGCGACAATGTCAGAATATGGCAAAATGGTGTATGGAATCCAGCTCAAGTAACTGGACTTTTTGATCATCCCAAATCCTATGTCGTACAGATGCCTGATGGGCAGATGTACCGAAGGAACAGAAAGTTTCTGATGCAGTCAAAGGTAAAAAATACCAGAACAAAGGACGAGGAAAATCAAATTGTAACACAGCAGAATTTGTGTGACAATACAGGTGAACCTTGTGAAGTGGACATTCAAAACAAAACAAAGTAATTCTAGTCCTATAAAACTTCCAAGTCTCCCAACCAAAACGGCAAGTGGACGGATTGTCACCAAGCCGAGAATGCTTGTTGAAAAATAGCTATACTGTACACTTTTTTTGATGTCTGTTCCGGTGTGATAGTATAAGGGACAATTCAAAAGTGGTTAAAGAAAGAAAAAGTGAAGACATTTTTTTTAAGAAATTAAAAAAAAAAAAAAAACATGTTTATGTGATGCCAAGCGAATATATATATATATATATATATATATATATATATATATATATATATATATATATATATATATATATATATATATATATATATATACTTTTTGTTTTTGTTTGTGGTTCTCGTTTTCAGGTCATGGACTTTACTGAATGGTGGAAAAAAGGGGGGGATGTCATGATATGTAAATAATTTAAATTGATTATGATGCAGTTCATGCAGAAGCCACAGAGGGGCACATTAAAAACAGTTTAAGAGTGAATACAAAACCTAAGACATGTCTGTCGTTTATGCTCCATATAAACAAAGAGGTAGAGAGAACTGATTCCTTTTGCACTTTCGAGGTCTCACAAAACAAGATTTAGTTTATAAGATAAAAGTTACTCACAAAAAAAACCCTTCAAAATTTCCTATTTATATATTGACCCTGAATATGTTTATAAAGAGAAATGTGCAGAATATTTATGCATGTTCACATATCATGTAATGTGCTTGTGAATTTCACTTATGTTAAAACTAAATTTGTTATTGGCCACACTCTTTTTCCAACATTTACTCATAGTTTAATATCATTTTCTAAGTGTGTTTTGTTCTGTATTTGCTGTAGGTGATGCTCAACGTCTCTCAGAGCTGAGGATTGTGTTGATGGGGTCTAGATTTGCTGGTAAGAGTTCATCAGGAAACAGCATCCTGTGCAGAGAAGAATTTGACTTGAAGAGCTCTGCTCAGTGTGTGAGGAGACATGGAGAAGCAGCAGACAAACACATCACTGTCATTGAAGCTCCAGGATGGTGGATTGATGGACCTGTAGAGGAGAGTCCAGAGTTACTGAAAGAGGAGATTTTGCTCAGTGTGTCTCTGTGTCCTCCAGGACCACACGCTCTACTGCTGATCATACGTGTGGACACTGTATTTAAAGAGACTGAGAGAAGAGCAGTGGAGGGTCATCTGGGTCTTCTGGGTGAGAGAGTCTGGACTCACACTATAGTGCTGTTCACTCATGGAGACTCTCTGTCAGACACATCTATAGAGCAGCACATTGAGAGTGAAGGCCAGGAGCTCCAGTGGCTGCTGGACAAATGTGGGAACAGATATCATGTTCTCAACAATCACAACAGCAGAGACCACACTCAGATCAAGCAGCTGCTGGAGAAGATTGAGGAGACTGTGGTGCAAAACAACGGCGGCCATTTTGAAATAGACAGAGAGATTTTACAGGAGGTGAAGGAGAGAAGAAGAGCAGAGGAAGAGAGAGCAGAAGATCGAATGAAAAGGATAAAAAATCAGAGAGAAATCATCAGATCACAGATGAGTGAGTAAAAATGAAATATTATGCGGTTATTGAACAGTCTTTTGTTATCATATTACTTTAACCTCTTTAATAATATAAATCCATGAATCACAACTGAAATTATCTGAGCAGTAGTGTTCTGTCCCACAGATGTTTTGCAGTCAATTTCATTGTAAAGTGAGCAGGTTTGACCAGCCACATGAAGCTCAGGGGCTACAAGTGGTTTAAAGGAAATAAAATATATTTTATGAACGGGATCAAACATATGCAGTCAGTAATAATGAATATTTTATATTTATTTTGTGCATATATATATCGTCACCTTGGAATTAATAAGGTTCTTTCTGCGTTCTGAATGATTTTGTGATATTGAACGTTAAAGTTTTTGCATTCCATAGCAAACAGTATGTGTGTAACATTTGTTTTTTGAATAAAACATCTTAAAATGTAAACAATTTATATAGAAAAACATCCCATAATGTAAATAAGTTGTCATTTAATAAGAATATGTCATTAACTCAATTTTGACAAAAATGTCAGATAGAACCTTATAATTCTAGAGTGACGATATTTGTTTGTGTGTTTGTGTGTGTGTGTGTGTGTGTGTGTGTGTGTATTATATATTTTAAGGCCCATTCACACCAATAACGATTAATTATAATCATAAAGAATAATAAATCACACATTTAAAATAATGATAACAACACTTGAGGAAAGATATTGTGAAATCTCATGCAGAGCGCTGAAAACATTGGCAGTCAAATTGATATTAAAATCAATTTGACCTTTAACACAGTTAAGAACTGCACATTACAGGAGAGTAATTCAAACACACATTATCGATGAGGATATTCTGTTTATATACACATAGCTTATTTTTTCTTTGAAATGTGAACAAAACAAGTGTTTACATCTAAAATGATTCTCAATATTTTAAAGATTGCTAAAGAAATTTCATGGTTATAAATTGTGATTATGTGGTAATTGTTTTTTCATGGTAAAAAAAATGAAATAATTAAAATAAAATAAGCAAACTAATTGCAAATATTTTTTATTCCAAACTAGATAAAATATTTATTTATTTTCAAGTATGTTAAAGCATTTCAACTTCTACACTTCATTTCCCCCTCAGGTTTCCCCTAGCACATTCAAACTCATCTTGATTGATTGATTGATTGATTGATTGATTTGTTAATAAGGACCATTAATAACTGACAATTTTAGGTTTACCTGAAAAGAAATCAACCTGAAAGTTGGGGAAATTTTTACTTAATTAGTTTTTATTCTCATAAAAACTAAACTAATGTTATTTATTGAGTCTTAACCCTTAAAATCTTTTTATCATCAATATGCAGTGAATCCTTGAAAAGTCTCAAACGATTCAGTAAATTGGAAACCGTGGATGTGGAAATTTCGTACTTTTATCTTTAATTTGGCCTTTAATTAAACATCTAAAGAAGAAGAATGTTTAAATATTATGTAATATATACAAATACATCTTGTAAAGTGCTTCTAAATGTCTCTTTCCAAAGATCTGCAGCCTTTCTGAATCTGAGAAGCTAAAGTTTCTGTTCACCAATAAGTGAAATTTATTGTGGACCACACGGGCTGTTTTTACATCAAATGTATTAGCAGAGATTTACCTTCAAAAATAACCCTTGCAGTTTAGAGAGAATTATTTCATCCAAAACTTTTTGAGTGTTTTTACACAAAAAACACGAATTAACAAGAATTAACAATAAAAATAGTTAAATTAATAAAACAATAAAAACAGTTGTCCACCCCCCCTCCTCAGCATCAGTAATTCCGCTCAAAAGAGGGAGAGAGAGAGGTCTCCATGACCTATGACCTGGTTTGTGTATCTCCTGGAAACAAAGTTAAAACAGACAGACAAAAGAGAGGAGCAAGGACACAACATTCTAACATAAAGCAGTGTGTTCATTTATTCAATAGTTAACATCAATTCAAAGTTAAATACTCATTCAAATAATCAATTAATTATATTTAATAAAAATAATGAGAAATAGGACGATGAGGAAAGGATAAATGTTGATACATGCTGAGACGGATTGGAAGGTAGAAATCTGAATCCTTCACTAGCAACCGACTCCAAGCTTCCCTGAAAGTAAGGAAACTCCTCACCAACGAGGGAATTCCAGCACGTCAATGGAGTTGTTACGCTGACCAATCAGCTTCGCTGGGATTTCTCTTAGGACCAGTCGAAGAAACCAAAGTTCATCAGAAAGCAAGTAACACAAACACGGTTTCTATCCATTGCTGAAACTGGTGTGAATTATATTTAAGTGAAGAATAGCGAAATTCTCTGTTTTTATGGTTTCTCTCAGGTTGCAATGCTAACTTAGCAAGTGCTAGAATTTGAATCCTTACTTGCTCTCTTTTATAACTCTCCTCAAACTGCTTGTGTGTGTATGTGTATGTGCGTTTCTGTGTTTTATGTAGATTAGAACGTGTGTTATAGAGTAGCAATAAACTTGTGTTCGTTTTTAAGATCTGTGTTGGTGTGTTGCGTGCTTCATAAGTTAATGCCTCAGCTTCAGATATTGCTACCTTGCTCATCAAATAATGAAATACTGTTTTTATATTGTTATTGTCAGCCACATAATAAGGTAACACTTTATAATAACAGTACATGAATAATGATGTATTAATATGTAAACTAAACATTACTTTATTATGAATTAATGATGAGTTAATGTATGCACTAATCATGAACTAACTTTAACTACAACATGAGTCACATGAGTTCATGTGTAAATAACGGCTACCTTAATTACTTGTTAGTACATGATTGTTTGTTAATTAATGTATTAATTACCACATTAGTTTATGCTTAATTTAACCATCATGAACTCATGATATGTTAACATATAATTATGTTGTGACTTTACTTGAAGGGGCACATCATCATTAACCCATTCTTAACTACTCATGAACTCCTTATGCACGTCCAACTAGTCAGTTTACACTGAATAACAATAGAAAAGTGTTCTGTCAACATCAGCATGAGCAGGAGTTCATGAGTAGTTAAGGATGAGTTAATGATGATGTGCCCCTCCAAGTAAAGTCATGACATAATCATACATTAACAGCTCATGAGTTCATGTTGGTTACATTTAGCTTAAACTTAAATGTTAACTAATACATTAATTAACAACATGTACTAACAAGTAATTAAGGTAGCCGTTATTCACACATGAACTCATGTGACTCATGTTGTAGTTCAAGTTAGTTCATGATTAGTGCATACCTTAACTCATCATTAATTCATAATAAAGTAATGTTTAGTTTGCACATTAATACATCATTATTCATGTACTGTTATTGTAAAGTGTTACCCATAATAATATAATACAGGACTGCTTTACACTAACTGTTCTATTTGCTGGACAAATAAGTAGGTTAAGTGTAAGCTTTAAATAATTCTATGTGAATCCTGTTCGAATCTTTGGATTTGAATCCCCAAAATTTATATTCGATTTAAAACAAAGAGCTGAATCTTACATAAATGTATGTAAAGCCAACATTTACATATACTGCTTATTATGCAATATCATTTTCTAAGTGTGATTTGTTCTGTATTCGTTGCAGGTGGTGCTCAGTGTCTTTCTGAACTGAGGATTGTGTTGATGGGGTATAACCTTGCTGGTAAGAGTTCATCAGGAAACAGCATCCTGTGCAGAGAAGAGTTTGACTTGAAGAGCTCTGCTCAGTGTGTGAAGAGACATGGAGAAGCAGCAGACAAACACATCACTGTCATTGAAGCTCCAGGATGGTGGATTGATGGACTTGTAGAGGAGAGTCCAGAGTTACTGAAAGAGGAGATTTTGCTCAGTGTGTCTCTGTGTCCTCCAGGACCACACGCTCTACTGCTGATCATACGTCTGGACATTGCATTTAAAGAGACTGAGAGAAGAGCAGTGGAGGGTCATTTGGGTCTTCTGGGTGAGAGAGTCT
The DNA here is from genome assembly GCA_903798195.1 of Danio kyathit. Lineage (NCBI taxonomy): Eukaryota > Metazoa > Chordata > Actinopteri > Cypriniformes > Danionidae > Danio > Danio kyathit. The sequence goes on from LR812543.1 coordinate 9,904,316, forward strand.
GGACTCACACTATAGTGCTGTTCACTTGTGGAGACTCTCTGTCAGACACATCTATAGAGCAGCACATTGAGAGTGAAGGCCAGGAGCTCCAGTGGCTGCTGGACAAATGTGGGAACAGATATCATGTTCTCAACAATCACAACAGCAGAGACCACACTCAGATCAAGCAGCTGCTGGAGAAGATTGAGGAGACTGTGGTGCAAAACAACGGCGGCCATTTTGAAAAAGACAGAGAGATTTTACAGGAGGTGAAGGAGAGAAGAAGAGCAGAGGAAGAGAGAGCAGAAGAACGAATGAAGAGGATGAAGAAACAGAGAGAAATCATCAGATCACAGATGAGTGAGTACAGTTCTAGTGGAGACAGGGCTGTTCTGTGTGTTTGCATGTAGAGGAAAGAGCTTTAAAGAGTTTCTGACCTGATCAACACATATCAGCTTCCTGTGACTCTTGTGAAGGATTAGTGTGAAAGTAGAAGGTTTCTAGTTTTGTATAGCCCCTGCATAAAAAACAAACAAACAGATATGTGTTGTATTTTGTGAAAAAAAAAACAATATTATGGATGTGGCAGAACTCTTCTATAGATGTGACGCTTCTGAAATACACAAAATCTAAAAATCAATCCAACTTTAGCAGGCATGAAATCACACTTAATGCCAGTCTTGACCTTTAACAAAAATATGAAATGATTCAGAAGAGTTTTTAAATGAACGCTGAAATAGCTGTTCAACAGTAAGGAAAACCATTGCTAGAAAGTGTCCATAAAAAGCCCAAAACATGTTTATTATTATTTTAAATCTCTGTTCCTGCTTTTGCTCTTTATACATGTCATGGCAAAGTTAAAATCCCATCACTGAATAAGAGACAAACATGTCCACTTATATTTAAAGAGGATTTATCCTTCTGCAAGAGAAAGTTATACAGAAACACAAGTCAGTGCAGAGTGTGACAAGGAAAAGAGGAAAAAAATTTCTTGCTAAGATTTATTATTTCTACACAATACCAGATTTGTCCAGAACAGAGCTGACAAACAGTACAATAAAAAAATCCTAAAAGCCAAAATTTATTAATTTGTGTTTGGCAAGAACTGAATTATTACAAATTAAATATGCTTTCAATAATATACTGGAATAAATTGCTGTTTTTAAAAGAATTCTTGCTTTAAGTCTTTTTGATATGCCAAATGTTCCCGCAATTATAGAATCACACATTTACTCATTGTACAATATCATTTTATAAGTGTCTTTTGTTCTGTATTTGCTGCAGGTGAAGCTCAACGTCTCTCAGAGCTGAGGATTGTGTTGATGGGGTCTAGATCTGCTGGTAAGAGTTCATCAGGAAACAGGATCCTGTGCAGAGAAGAGTTTGACTTGAAGAGCTCTGCTCAGTGTGTGAAGAGACATGGAGAAGCAGCAGACAAACACATTACTGTCATTGAAGCTCCAGGATGGTGGAAGAATTACACTGTAGAGGAGAGTCCAGAGTTACTGAAAGAGGAGATTTTGCTCAGTGTGTCTCTGTGTCCTCCAGGACCACACGCTCTACTGCTGATCATACGTCTGGACACTGTATTTAAAGAGACTGAGAGAAGAGCAGTGGAGGGTCATCTGGGTCTTCTGGGTGAGAGAGTCTGGAGTCACACTATAGTGCTGTTCACTTATGGAGACTCTCTGTCAGACACATCTATAGAGCAGCACATTGAGAGTGAAGGCCAGGAGCTCCAGTGGCTGCTGGACAAATGTGGGAACAGATATCATGTTCTCAACAATCCCAACAGCAGAGACCACACTCAGATCAAGCAGCTGCTGGAGAAGATTGAGGAGACTGTGGTGCAAAACAACGGCGGCCATTTTGAAATTGACATAACAAATTTACAGTATATCATTGATAAAAAGAGAGCAAAAGAGCAAATGAAGACACAAAAATGGAGGAATAATATGAAAGCACTGACAAGTAAGTAAATGTAAAATTGTAATAACTTCTTCTGTCTCAGATGATTTCTTGTTGTTAAGTTCTTAAGGTGTTGATTTCATCTATGCAATAGCCTAGTGGTTAGCGTGCTGACATATGGTGCAGCATGTCAGGGCAACCTGAGTTCAAATCCTGGCTTGAGGACATTTCCCATCTCTAACCCCCCCCCCCCCCCCCCCCCCCCCCTCCCACTTTGTTTCCTGTCTCAACACTGTCCCATCTAAAAAAAAAAAAGGCCAAAAAAAAAGATGTTGATTTTATTGTGTCCTCTACTATTCTGTACTCGGACCCAAACAGACAGCAGCTTAAATTTTCTTAAAGTAGACACTGAAAGACATGTGCGGTTGACTGTGTACTAAAAGTATGCTGGCGTATGGGTTTATAGAAGAACTAAGTTTAGAACATTTTAGACCAAAATCTATTTTTTCCTCAGAAAGTATCTTATTTTAAGCATGCTTAAAAAACAAAAGAACAAATTTCATTTTGAAAATCAATCATTTTGTATATTGTAATCAATGGTTAAGTATGTTAGCCAGGCCCAATACCTCAGACAGACGTAATCTGAGAATTTATCTGAAAATACAGGAAGTGCATTTTCAAATTTCAATTTTAGATTACAAAGGCAAACTATTTTTTTTTTTCTTAATGATATGCACAGATGAATTGTTCAACACAAAACAAACAATGCTAACAAAATCATATGGTTTGTAGTTATGCTGTGTCCTAATATATTGTCATTATCACAGTTAGAGAAGATGACGGACATGATTCTCAGTCTCTTGGAAGTTCTGGTTATGGTTCAATCAGATCACGATTAAGCATTGGTTCATCATGTTCCAGATATTCAGGGGTCATAAAAGGATACAGCAGCATGGAAAAGCATCCACCATCTAGTGAGTGTGTTCTGGTTTGTTTGAATTTTTGTCCCATGAACTTGATATTAAATGAACTTTCCAAAACCAAATAATCTTACAGAGTGAAAGAAAAGAGTTTAAAAAAGAAATAATAGTAATCCAGAGGCTTATTGGGGAAAAAATGCTCCAAGTTTTTTTTTACAACTGTGTAATATTTTAAATAACACAGAATAAAGTTGTCAAAAAGTTTATTGTCTATTGCTGTGGTACAAATTTTTGATAGGCAATAAAAATTGTCTCCAAAAAGAGGAAGACTTTGAAAAGGACCAAAAAAAAAAAAAAAAGATTGTACCACAGAGGCTGGCTCCAGAGCATGGTGTGGACAGATGTTATTTTAATATTAATATTATTTGCAAAGTTGCATCATAGACAAGCCTCAAAACAATAGTTCATTTAAAAAGGAAAATTACCTCATAATTTATTCACTAAAGAAGATACTTTGGATGCCTTCCATCAACAAAACAACTACAAACTCCCTTATTAATAGAATTGGGCACCAACTACCATTTTTTTTTATATCTTCTTTTGTATTATACAGTACATTTATGCTGACCTAAAATACACATTAGAACATCACTAGCAGGAACAGAGTGGGAAAAAAAAGGACCACATCACACACAAAAAAAGTAAATGTGAAAAAATAGTGGATCAACTGTACCTAGACTGTATCCTGATTATTTTGATATCAGTAAACTGTGTTCACAAAACTGTTGTATTAAATATTACACAGTCAGAGCTTATTATCACATTTCTGTTTCACAATAATCTTCTTTCCCTTTTTTTCTCCTCAGTGAGTGGAGACACGCAGTCTCTGGGAAGCTCTGGTTATGGTTCATTCAGATCTCGATCGGGAGCAGACAGTGATTCAGTTTATAGTTCATCACGCTCTAAAGTCTCTTCTCACAGTTCAGGATTCGGGTCTTTAAGTTCCATCGCTGAATCTGTGGAACAATCAGAAACCAAAGGAGAACACAGAAAACCCAAGAGCTCAAAACTTTTTTCAATTTTTAAGAAGCACCATAAATAAGGATGAAGAACCAATTGAGAAGACCTAAATCATTATTTGGTGGCGTTAAATAACAGCTTTATTAAAACTATGACTGTAATGTTTGTATATTTTAAATAGCCCTTTATTAATTTTGTTAAGAACAAAAGTAAGATCAATTAATTGTTCTTCTCTGATGATTTAGACTTTGAGTGGACAAACATCATTCAGTACACTTACAGCTCATCTATATTCACTGAGTATATTTTGCGTTTTATATAAATACAGAATATATTCATTGTGTCTTGAGTCTTTTAAGCTCTGTTTGAACATTCATTCATTAATTTCCTTCGGCTTAGTCCCTTTATTCATCAGGGGTTGGCACAGCGGAATGAACCACCAACTTATCCAGCATATATTTTACACAGCGGATGCCCTTCCAGCTGCAACCCAGTACTGGGAAACACCCATACACACTCATTCCCACACATCCACTACGGCCAATTTCGTTTATTCAATTCACCTATAGCGCATGTGTTTGGACTTGTGGGGGAAAACAGCACACGGAGGAAACCCACACCAACATAGGGAGAACATGCAAACTCCACACAGAAATGCCAACTGGTCTGGGATTCGAACCAGCAACCTTCTTGCTGTGAGGCGAGGCATCTGTCGATGTATCATAATCAGAGATGGCAAAAGTACACACATCCTTTACTTAAGTAGAATTACAGATACTCATGTTTAAAACGACTCTGGTAAAAGTAGAAGTACTGACTACACTTTTGTACTTAAGTAAAAGTAAAGAAGTACCACCTGAAAAATGTACAAAAGTAAAAAAAGTACTCATTTCAACCACAGTCCCAAAGACATGCGGTATAGGCGAAAAACAATTCAACTAAATTTGCAGTAGTTTATACGTGTGTGTGTGTGTAAATGTGAATGTGTATGGGTGTTTCCCAGTACTAGGATGCAGCTGGAAGGGTATCCACTGCGTAAAACAAATGCTGGAATAATTGGCGGTTCATTCTGCTGTGGCGACCCCTGATAAATCAGGGACGAAGCTGAAGGATAGCGAGTGAGATAGGTAGGTAATCATCCTGACGCAAACTCACAGTGTTCAGCATGTAGTTTTGCGGCTGTTAGATCAAGAACAACAGCTGCCATTCATTTTGATACACTCTGTCTATCTTTATAAATAATGTCTTACATTTTACACTGAATTTTGTCCAAAATATATAGATTTTTTCTTTTGCTAAAATAAATTCTTATCAGATATGACTGCAAACTATTTTTTTGCATTAGGCTAAAGCTGCTTATTTTCTTCAAAGAGCAGCTCTCATATATAACCCGCTATTTCAGTGTTGTTGTTGTTTTTTTCAGGTATTGTGGTTATTTTATTTAATGAATAAACATTAATTCTGTTACAGTTTTTCTCAGTCACTTTGGTCCATTTCTCAGATCAGAATTGAAGTTCTCTAAACCCCTGTTCAATCTTCAGATTATCATTGTGTCACTTGTGCACATCAGAAAGCAGTTTCTCTTTATGAACAAGTTGCAAATGCTTTTGTTCATCCATGCAAACGATTGTGCAATTCTCTGATGTTTCCTATATTATCAGCTGCTCATGTCATGTTGATCAACATGTAATATTTTATCTCTGTTGAATAGACTCACCCCCAAAACATTTAATCGTTCAAATGCCTGAACAAGTTGTCTTAATATTTAGTCATAATGCATTTTTACATTTCTCCCAGATGAATCTGGACTTTTTCTAATGAAGGTCTAAAAGGAGGTTGCCCTATGTTCACATTTTTACTTTTGTTTTTTCTTTGTGCTATGCGGTGCTCTCTTTTCCTTTCTGTATCAGAACGACATGATCTGGCAACTAATTAATTACAGTACAAACAGCATAAATATTGCCATAGTTTACACCAGAACAGCTCTCCAGAGTACACTGTTATTGACAACATGACTACTAAGTAATTTGAGTCTTATTCATATACAATGACACAAGGACATGTCATTCTGACGCCACTGACATGTTCACTGACACAGAAATTTAGTTTTGAGAGATGAACTGAAGGATTTTGAGCAGGAGACTGGCTTTTGCAGGTAATCCATGGTGTTTTGCTATTTATACGTGTTGTTTTGAGAAATGCACTTTGTCCTACTGTTTTACAAATTTCAGTTTTGTTCTAAGAAATGTGCCAAAGTAGAAGTTCCAACTCTTAAATTATGGCTGACTGAGTTAACCGGTACATTACATCTGGAAAAAATCAGATATACCCTAATAGACAAGGTTTTGTTATTTGAAAAAATTTGGTCCCCTTTTATTTCTTTTTTACAAACTTGTGATTAATATGTTCACTATGCCTTAAATACCTACGTTTATTGTGGATAGCACTGGTGGGTGGTTGGTTGCGGGAATGCATGTTTATTTATTTATTTTTTTTTTTTGTTGTTTAATTATTACTTTTATGACTGTTGTTTGTTGTTGTTGTTTTTTTATTATTGTATTTTTTTATTTTTTTAGAATGCAAGTATTCTAATTGTTAGAATGCAAGATTTATGTTTGTTTTAAAAAAAGTGGATTTTCAAATGAATGAAAATGAAAATTTCAAATAATAAAAATATTGAACACAAATGTGCCAAAGTGCCTCGTCTATGGTGCGGAATTCTGGATGAGCTGGCAGATCCCGCCTGAAGATGAAGGCAGGGCGAAGCCAACCCCCTGAGTGGAGACGAGGCCAACCTGGTGGTGGTGGTGGGGAGGATGGAGGAAAACTTCCGCAACGTCACCTGAGTACAGCGAAACAGATTGTTTAGATGGGCTTATATATAGCTTGCTTGCTTGTTATAGGCTAACGAGATAATTATGAATGACGTGACATCTCAGTCTTCCTGGCAGAACAATCGCTGAAGCTTTCATTTCTACCAGAAAAGACTTTTCAGGAGGCAGATAAACGTTTTAACATTTATTGTGAATTGTTTGCATAAGTTCGTTATGATCCTTTCATAAAGTCCTTTGGCGTAAGCCTCGTCTATGGTGCGGAATTCTGGATGAGCTGGCAGATCCCGCCTGAAGAAGAAGGCAGGGCGAAGCCAACCCCAAAAGACAAAACTTAGGGTTCAGTTTTGTAGCAATCCTAAAACAGAGAATGACATGTACATGAGATGGCTTATACTGTATATTAATGCAAAGTCGCGTAAAGCAAATGGATTAAATAGTGCCCTGATGGGCAGTGAGGTATATAAGAAATCCAGCATGAAGATAAAAACGAAGCACACAATTAGGCTAATATATGCTAGAAAGCCGCCAAAGGAGAGGAAGAGAGCGTGCCCCGACGGGCCGAAGATATTGAGAGCGTGCCCCGAAGTGCTGAAGAGACCGAGAACGTGCCCAGATGGGCCGAAGAGACCAAGAGCGTGCCCCGACGGGCCGAAGAGACTGAGAGCGTGCCCCGACAGGCCGAAGAGACTGAGAGCGTGCCCCGACGGGCCGAAGAGACTGAGAGCGTGCCCTGACGGGCCGAAGAGACTGAAAGCGTGCCCCGACGGGCCGAAGAGACTGAGAGCGTGCCCCGACGGGCCGAAGAGACTGAGAGCGTTCCCTGATGGGCCGAAGAGACTGAGAGCGTTCCCCGACAGGCTGAGGAGACTGAGAGCGCGCCCCGACGGGCTGAGGAGACTGAGAGCGCGCCCCGACGGGCCGAAGAGATTGAGAGCGTGCCCCGACGGGCCGAAGAGATTGAGAGCGTGCCCCGACGGGCCGAAGACCATTACCTTCATTCTTGTTAAATTGTGATGATACCAAAATTACATTATCGAACGGTTATGTCCATGTAAATGCACTACTAAATAGGGTCACATTAAATGCAGATGAAATGCAACAATAAGCCACGATTAAAGAGGCCGCGATAGACCTAGCTATATAGAAGAAACCGATGAGCCATAGAAATTGGTAAGCCAAGATGTCATGTAACGCGAAGTGCTATGAAATCCAACTGGACCACCACCAGTAGCTGCAAAGACGACAAAGAAAAGGAAACGTTTGAAATTTAAACTCTATATAGTGGACTCACATGTTAGGCTATGTACATGTATCAGCTTGGTTGATTAAAACAGCATATTTGCCCGAGGTGTGAACCTATACTGGTCTCACGGTTCGTTTGTGATTATCATGCCATCGATTTGGTTCAATTTGATATTACGATGCTTCATGGTGCATTGACGATGCTTTCCATACGCAATTATATTTTGCTTCATAGCACAAGAAAAAAAAATGTATAAATAGATTTATATTTATATATATTATTTGTAATGCATGTTGTCCTTTAATACAAACAGTCCGAACTGTACTTTAAAACTCGAGCATGTGCACAAAACAACATGAGCGTTTATAGCAGATAAACTAAAGCGAATATCTCGCTCGCTTTCTGAGCTTTACTGAGCGACTTCTTACACAGCCATATCACCCTGCAGCCCAAGACCGGTTACTCACTGAAGCTAAGCAGGGCTGAGCCTGGTCAGTACCTGGATGGGGGACCACATGGGAAAACTAGGTTGCTGTTGGAAGTGGTGTTAGAGAGGCCAGCAGGGGGCGCTCAACCTGTGGTCTGTGTGAGTCCTAATGCCCCAGTAAAAGTGAAGGGGACACTACACTGTCAGTGGGCGCCGTCTTTCGGATGAGACGTTAAACTGAGGTCCTGACTCTCTGTGGTCATTAAAAAAAATCCCATGGCACTTCTCGTAAAGAGTAGGGGTGTAACCCCGGTGTCCTGGCCAAAGTCCCTCAATCGGCACTTACCCATCATGGCCTCCTAATCATCCCCATCCACCGAATTGGCTCTATCACTGTCTCTTCACTCCACCAATAGCTGGTGTGTGGTGAGCGCACTGGCGCCGTTGTCCTGTGGCTGCCGTCGCATCATCCAAGTGGATGCTGCACACTGGTGGTGGTGTGGAGAGACCCCCCCCTCATGATTGTGAAGCGCTTTGGGTGTATGGCCATACACAATAAATGCGCTATATAAATACACATTACATTTACATTTACATTTACCCATATGATTGGTCCGAGCTCAACAGAAAGGGCTGCGATTGGCTGAAACGCGCTGTCGCTGTAACCAATGACAGGCACTGATAAACTACAGCGACGATCACAGCTGATCCATGATAAACACGAGCTCTGCAGACACGCTCGTGTGTGTCTGGATCCAGTATCGCTTTAACAGGCGAATGGAGAGAAAAAGTCACGTTAACAAGTCAAAAGGCAACAGTGTGAGAGAGAGAGTACTTTCATCGTAATTGCGGTGAACCTCGTAACCTGCTGTAACTTCTGTGACGGTGAAGGATTGTCCAGCAGACACTCACACGGTAAATGGTGCAAAGTTTCTGTGTTTTAAGTTGCAGTGTTTTAAAAGCTCGAGGTCGCCTCCCTCGCCACAGTACTCCACTGCGACACGATGCACATTAGACAAATGACATCAGTACATAATAACCGGTTATGATGTATTTGCTGAACCGATACGGAATAGTCCGCGTCTGCATCGCGGCTCTTATGGTGTGGCATTCGACTTGTTTATATAATGTGGATTCCAGCTAGGAAAGCATTTAGAACTAAGTAATTAAAGGCGATAGATATGTGCTCTTTCTGAAATTATGTGTTATGATTCAGTGACTTCTGTAATGACGCAAAGGTTAGACTTACCTCATGCAGATTACGTATACAAGTAACGTATTTAAGGTAATATACAATGAATATAGGATCACCGAGATGAAAAGGCTGATGAAGATGACTTAAAATCCCGATAAAGATCCAATGATCATTCTGGTATCCAGCTCTGGGTTGTTTAAAAGGTAACGTAGTAGGTTGTGTATGATTATTGCTGGATTTCAGTATTGTTAAATTCATTTGCGAATAGGAGCTAGAAGTATAGGAGTGCTAAAAGCTAGTAACATTATGCAGACATTTAAAAACGTACGATCGGCGGATCGACGAGTAATGAAAGCGAAATCAATAAATAGCGAAAATAACGTGATTTGACGAAGCTGTAAACCTTGAACTTTAAGCTGTTACGCGAACACGGACTGAGGAATACACAAGCTCATGAGACATAAACAACGCCGGGCAGTCAAACTTCCGCAACGTCACCTGAGTACAGCGAAACAGATTGTTTAGATGGGCTTATATATAGCTTGCTTGCTTGTTATAGGCTGACGAGATAAATATGAATGACGTGACATCTCAGTCTTCCTGGCAGAACTATCGCTGAAGCTTTCATAGATCACGCCACCAAACACGTGAAAACGAAAGTTTCAAAGTGGTTTCAAAAATGTAAGAAGTAGAAAGTACAGATTTTTGTGTAAAAATGTAAGAAGTAAAAGTAAAAAGTTGTCAAAAAAATAAGTAGTGGAGTAAAGTACTGATACCAGAAAAAACTTCTTAAGTACAGTAACGAAGTATTTATACTTCGTTACTTCCCATCTCTGTACATTACTGCAGTGCAAATGTCTGAAGTTTTTACCTTTTTAACTACTGTAGTGCAAATGTGTAGTTACTTATATTCACATAGTTCAGGGTTTTCTTTGTTGAAAATGAGTTGAAGGTGGTATCCCATTTATTACATTTTAGCTACTTAAACCAAACGCATATTGCATTATTCTTGTAATCTTATATAAAAAGATTAACATTAAATGTAATTAAATAAAAAAGTGTTTGAGCATCACTGGGGGTCAGATTGTAGTCGATTGCCTGATTTTGTCAAAAGGCAGAGTTCATACAACATTTGATGGAGGTGGACACCCTAATAACTCTCTATGCACAAAAAACCTGCATATTTACATTAGTGCAGTGCAAGCATCTAAAGTTATATGTACATTAGTGCAGAACAAATGTTCACTCAAATTATTCTGTTATTTATGTTTAAATGTTTAGATTAATGCATTGAAAATGAACGTTTATTATAAGAACCTTATATCCCTGCAGTGCAAGCAACCCTAAAAATTACGTACAGTGTACTTGTTTATATTTTTTAAAAGAATAAATTCAAGTTCATAATTCCCCATCAAATGTTATCTTCTCTTTAATCTTTTGCTCAAGCTTTTACTAACGGGCAGAAGGCAAGCCATTGTGTAAATCTGGTTGATGCTCGCTAATAGAGAGAGATGATGACTGTCCTGCTTGTGTCGCTTCACCCTGCAGATGAGATGCTCAATGTGGACCCTCAGCCAAACGATGGAAACTGTCTCCCTCACCTAGTTTCATGTAGGATGCAAGTTGTGAACCTAAATCAGATGTAATACATGTAGAAGTATAAATCAGAAAGAAATTAAACTACTGTAAAAAGGTATTAGGTTTTGTTTTGCATATAAAAACTTTTTTTTGCATATAAAAAACTGTACTGTATGGTGTCATTTCGTTTTGTAAGCTGTGCTTCAATTTATTTAAGTGGTTTAGTTGCGACATCTAGTGGCGAAAAATGACATTGCGCCATTCGAACAACCGGATGTTTAAATAGTCATAGAAGAAGACTGTGATCGGCATGCAGAGACACGTTGTTGTTTGCTTTCAGCCCTTGTGATAGAAATGACTGTAAGTTACTAATTTTATTTTGAAAACATCTGCAATACTTCCTTTGGGTTAGATTGGCTAAGGAGGGTCAGTATTGACATGTTTAAGGCTTGATGTTCTGTTCTGAAATCTGTCAAAATCTGCTAACGAGCTGTGTAATCGCTTTCACGTAGATGCACGTCATTAATGTGCCTGGATTGTTTATTTAGCTGTTTGACATCAGTTTAAATACGTCAGTTTATGTTTACAAATGTGAAAGATGTATATTATTTGTGATATTTTGTAATCATTTTGTAATTTCAACCTTTTGTATTTTCCCTTTTTAGTTTTACAAGTGAATCAGTAAAAGTGCATCACATGCGCAAGAAAAAAAGTGTGATGGTGCTTTATTTCCGTTAACTATCTGCAAAGCTTTGGTTCAGAACACCATTGCCAGGGCAGAATAGTAAAAAGTCGTCTACACGGCAGGAGAAGTCAAGCAAGCACAATCTTATTGAGTTACACTGTGATATCAAGATGGACAAGTCACAGCCTTGCAAAAATGTAGAAGAAGCTAACCAAGCGCTAGAAATAGAATCACGGTCAGGCAGATCACATCGCTGTACTAGATCTTCAGCCAGTGCAGCTGCGACCACAGCAAGAGCTAAAGCAGCAGCATGCAAAATAAAAGCCTCATATGCAGAGAAAGAAGCTATCATGATGAGAGAACAAGCTCAACTAGAAGAGCAACAACAAAGAACATTAGCAGAGACAGCACGTAGAAAAGCAGAGGTTGAGGCTGAACTGTATGTATTGAAACTGCAGAAAGAAGCTGTAGCAGCATCTAAAGAAGCAGATGTTTACGACGCTGCAGTTCTCAGAGAAGAGGAACTAGGTGGAGACCTAGAAAAACTTTCATGCATTTCCAGCAGGATTGAACGCACCAGAGAGTATGTGCAAACACAATCTCAGCTACTAAATGCTCCTAATCTGACTCCTAATTTGCAACATGAGGGTGAGAATTCTCAGTATGTGACACGAAGTTATGGTGAAGGCTCACTTAGCTCCCACTCACCCACAAAGAAAGAAGAGTTTAAATCAGAGATAGTTCCTATAAAACAGGAACACACAGTTCAACATAGCCTCCAGTGCACTCCTTCGAAAGTAAAGATTGATCCATATAGTGGAGATGATGAGGAGAGGCATCAAATCTATCCAGTAAGAATACAGCGTGAATCAGATCCGCTCTCACAAGAACCTGCTGGGTGCTCTACACCAGCGCCACACGTCAATGACTTAACTACATATCTGCTGAGGAAAGAAATGGTGAGCTCAGGTTTGTTTCGGTTTGATGACTGCCCTGAAAATTACTGGGCATGGAAAACGTCTTTTCAAGCTGTAACTAGTGAACTTAATCTAACTAGTAGGGAGGAGATTGACCTTCTCATTAGATGGCTTGGTCCTGATTCCTCTAATCATGCCAAACGAATCAAATCAGTTTATGTCAGTAATCCTACCTCAGGAGTTAGAGTGATATGGCGTCGCCTAGAAGAATGCTATGGTTGTCCAGAAGTCATTGAGCAGGCAATGTTAAAAAGACTTGATGTTTTCCCTCGCATCACAAACAAAGACATCCATCATCTGAGAGACCTTGGTGATTTGCTGCTTGAGCTGCAGTCTGCAAAAGAGAGTGGTCGTTTGCCTGGGCTAGCTTACCTCGACACAGCACGAGGAGTAAACCCCATTGTGGAAAAACTTCCGTTCGGTCTTCAAGACAAATGGATTACACAGGGTTCCAGATACAAAGAAGACCATAAAGTATATTTTCCTCCTTTTAACTTCTTTGTTGAGTTTGTTTGTCGACAAGCAAGAACCAAAAACGATCCTAGTTTTGCATTTGCTTCATCCAGCTGTTTGAGCAGCACAAAAGCCGACGGAGCTGCCAGAATGAGTAGCAGAGCTTCTGTCTTTGTCAAAAAAACTGAAATAAAGGCTGCACAATCAAACCAGGAAGGAACCCTGGAAAATAATGTAGAACCAAACAAGGTCTGCACCATGCACAATAAGCCTCATCCACTCCATAAGTGTCGAACATTCAGGAGCAAACATCTGGATGAACGAAAAGCACACCTGAAGGAAAAGTCCATTTGTTTTAAATGTTGCGGTTCCACCAAGCATGTTGCGAAAGACTGTACAGCATTGATCAAGTGCCGGGAATGCAATAGTGATCGACATGTTGCGGCCATGCATCCTGGACCTGCGCCATGGTCTGTTGCTCCATGGTCTATTGAGGTGCCTGAGTCAAAGACAGAACAAATCAAAGAAAAAACAGGTGAGGACACAGCTGAGGTCACCAACAAGTGTACAGAGATTTGCGGAGATGTTAATAAGCCTAAATCATGTTCAAAGATCTGTCTCGTGAAAGTTTATCCCTCTAATCAGTGTGAAATGGCCAAACGCATTTATGCTGTACTAGATGAGCAGAGTAATAGATCTTTGGTGAAGTCACAGTTCTTTGATCTGTTCAACATCGATAGTAGTTCTTCCCCTTACACACTGAAGACGTGTTCAGGCATAGTGTCTACGGCGGGGAGAAAAGTAAATGGATTCTCTGTCGAATCACTTGATGGAAAAACAGTAGTTGCACTTCCACCCTTGATAGAATGCGACAGCTTACCAGACGATAGATCTGAAATTCCTACGCCTGAGGTAGCTGTGCATTTTCCCCACCTCACTGCGGTGTCAGATAAAATCCCACCTTTAGATCCTAACGCTCCTATCCTTCTCCTCTTAGGACGAGATGTTCTTAGTGTGCACAAAGTGCGTGAACAACGAAACGGACCCCATAACACACCATATGCACAGCGCTTAGACCTGGGCTGGGTGATAGTGGGAGAAGTTTGCCTTGATGGCATTCATCGTCAATCAAGTGTAAACGCTTACAAGACCAACGTACTTCTCAATGGACGAACTTCATACTTCCCTTCATGCACAAAGGGCATCAATGTCGTAGAAAAAGCTGAGTCACCTCTTTTGTCATACATTCCCAACCCACCATGTTCTCTCAAATCTAACGAGAGCTATTCAATGAATTTAAAGGAGAATGTGTTCTTCAGATCTTCAGACGACGATAAAGCCACTCTATCTGTGGAAGATAAAGTCTTTCTAGACATGATGGATAAAGAGGTGTACCTTGACGAGGATAGACACTGGGTGGCACCACTTCCATTTCGCTCCCCAAGGATTCAGCTCCCAAATAATAGAGAGCAAGCTATGCAGAGGCTAAGCTCTTTACAGCGCACTCTCTCAAAGAAACCAAAAATGAAAACGCATTTCTTTGACTTCATGCAGAAGGTGATAGAGCATAAACAAGCAGAACTGGCTCCACCCTTACATTCGGGGGAAGAATGTTGGTATTTGCCGATTTTCGGTGTTTACAACCCCCATAAACCTGACAAAATAAGGGTGGTTTTTGATTCGAGTGCCCAGTTCAGGGGAGTTTCCCTAAATGATGTTTTGCTGAGCGGTCCTGACCTCAACAACACTCTTTTGGGTGTGCTGTTGCGCTTTCGCAGGGAGAAAATAGCTGTGATGGCAGACATAGAACAAATGTTCTATTGCTTCAAAGTAAAAGAGCCGCATCGCAACTATCTTCGCTTCCTTTGGCACAAAGACAACTGCCCAGAGAAGGAGATAATTGATTACAGAATGACTGTACACGTCTTTGGCAATAGTCCGTCGCCAGCAGTCGCAATATATGCCCTGAGACAAGCAGCGGAACACAGCAAAGCGGAATGTGGAACAGATGCTAAGAACTTTGTGTTGCGCAACTTCTATGTCGACGATGGTATCACGTCTGTTCCAACTGAAAGAGAAGCCATTGATCTTTTAAAGCGCACACAGACAATGCTATCTAAGTCAAGCTTAAACCTGCATAAAGTGGCCTCCAACAGTGCTTCGGTGATGGAAGCATTTCCTTCTACTGAAAGAGCCAAAGATCTCAAAGACCTAGATTTCAGTAAAGATACAATAACTCTCCAACGCAGCCTTGGTATAAGTTGGAACCTCAAGACAGATTGCTTTATGTTTAAAGCATCTCAAGAATGCAAACCCTTCACCCGAAGAGGGATCCTTTCCACCGTCAATAGTTTATATGATCCCCTTGGGTTCGTCTGTCCCATCACTATGCAAGGCAAAGCTCTAGTGAGGGAACTTTCAACAATCCAGCAGGATTGGGACACCATTCTTCCATCGGAAAAGGAAGGTCCATGGAAGGCCTGGATTTCATCTTTAGCAGAGCTTGACCGATTACAAATACCCCGAGCTTATGTTCCAACCTCAGTGTGCAGAGCTCCACTTTGTGAGCTGTGCATTTTCTCGGATGCTTCTACTTTAGCTATTGCTGCGGTAGCATATCTCCGAGTAAGGGACTCAACTGAACAGCCTCATGTGGGGTTTGTGATGGGAAGATCTAAGTTAGCCCCCTTTCCAGCACATACTGTTCCACGCCTCGAGTTATGTGCTGCGGTGCTAGCTGTGGAGTTGATGGAGTTCATAAAAGGAGAAATTGACTTGGAGCTTCACGACATCCATTTCTATACAGATAGCCGCATAGTGCTCGGATACATTCACAATGTCACACGCAGATTCTATATGTATGTGGCTAACAGAGTTGCACGCATAAGGAAAGCCACAGAACCTTATCAGTGGCACTACATCTGTTCCGAACAGAATCCAGCAGATCATGCCACTAGGTTCGTGCCAGCAGCCCACTTGCCTCTTACCAACTGGTTTTCAGGTCCAGAGTTCCTTAGGAAATGTGGTCCTGTGAGATGTAATGTGGATGAATCCTATGGACTTGTTCAAGTAGAAGAGGATGTTGAAATTCGCCCTCAAGTGAAAGCCCTGGCAATGGGCATTACTGAGCAGTCTCTAGACTCAAGCAGATTCCAACGTTTCTCCAGATGGAGGTCTTTGGTGAGAGCTCTGACAACTCTTACTCACATCACAAAATCCTTCTCACAATCTTCACCTAACAGTCCTTGTCGAAAGTGCCATTGGTGTACAAAAACCTTAGATGTTGAGACCTCACAAGCTAAGTCGACTATAATTAAAACTGTACAGCGAGAAGTGTTCCGAGAAGAGTTTGAGAGTCTGACCAAGAATGGTAAAGTCTCACAATGTAGCACACTCCTAAGACTTGACCCCTTTGTGGACAAAGAAGGTCTGTTAAGAGTAGGGGGTCGCATTCAATGTGCTGACATTTCAGATCCAGAGAAACATCCCTTGATACTCCCACCCAGCCATCATGTGACTGATCTTTTAATTCAGCATTATCATGATCAAGTGGCTCACCAAGGACGGTATTTTACTGAGGGCGCTATACGAAGTGCTGGATTGTGGATTGCCAGCGGCAAAAGACGCATTTCAAATATCATCCACAAATGTGTCCTATGCAAGAAGCTGAGAGGTAAAATGGAAAGTCAGAAGATGTCAGCTCTACCCCCAGACCGGCTTTCTGTAGATCCACCTTTCACACACACAGGTCTTGATGTTTTTGGACCTTTCACTGTGGTGACACGCAAAACAAGAGGGCACAACATTGAGAACAAGCGATGGGCTGTCATATTCAGTTGCTTGAGTAGTAGAGCAGTTCACTTGGAAGTTATGGAGTCTTTATCAGCATCAAGCTTTATTTGTGCTTTGAGGCGATTTTTGGCTGTGAGGGGGCCAGTAAAGCACTTTCGTTCAGACAGAGGGACGAATTTTGTTGGAGCAGTGAAAGAACTCCAAATCGACAGTGGCAACTCGGAGCTAAAAGGTTTCTTGCGGAATCAAAGCTGCACTTGGACATTCAATGCTCCACACTCCTCTCATATGGGGGGTGTGTGGGAAAGAATGATCGGGATAGCCAGACGTATTCTGGAAGCGATCTTGGTAAAAACTCCTACAAGACTCACACATGAGGTCTTAACAACCTTAATGGCAGAAGTCATGGCCATTATGAACTCCCGACCTTTAACCCCAATTTCAACAGATGCAAGTATGCCTCAAGTGCTCTCACCAGCAATGCTCTTAACTCAGAAAGCAAGCGTTGCCCCAACTCCACCAGGAAACTTTGAGTTAGGACACTTACACAAAAGTCAGTGGCGTCAAGTCCAGATGTTAGCAGATTCATTCTGGAAGCGATGGAAGCAGGAGTACTTGTCCACCTTACAATCCAGAAGGAAATGGACTGAGGAGAGAGATAATATTCAGGAAGGAGACGTCGTTCTGTTAAAAGATGGGGAAGCTAAGCGCAGTGAGTGGCCAATTGGCCTCGTAACAAAGACTGTAGCCTCATCTGATGGAAAAATCCGAAAGGTTATGGTAAAGACTGCCAAGGAGGGGGCTGTCAGAGAGTACTTAAGACCTATATGTGGCTTTACTTTTGTCTAATGATTAAAAAAGCATAGTGGTATATCCAATACACCAGGCGGGGAGTGTACTGTATGGTGTCATTTCGTTTTGTAAGCTGTGCTTCAATTTATATAAGTGGTTTAGTTGCGACATCTAGTGGCGAAAAATGACATTGCGCCATTCGAACAACCGGATGTTTAAATAGTCATAGAAGAAGACTGTGATCGGCATGCAGAGACACGTTGTTGTTTGCTTTCAGCCCTTGTGATAGAAACGACTGTAAGTTACTAATTTAATTTTGAAAACATCTGCAATACTTCCTTTGGGTTAGATTGGCTAAGGAGGGTCAGTATTGACATGTTTAAGGCTTGATGTTCTGTTCTGAAATCTGTCAAAATCTGCTAACGAGCTGTGTAATCGCTTTCACGTAGATGCACGTCATTAATGTGCCTGGATTGTTTATTTAGCTGTTTGACATCAGTTTAAATACGTCAGTTTATGTTTACAAATGTGAAAGATGTATATTATTTGTGATATTTTGTAATCATTTTGTAATTTCAACCTTTTGTATTTTCCCTTTTTAGTTTTACAAGTGAATCAGTAAAAGTGCATCACATGCGCAAGAAGAAAGTGTGATGGTGCTTTATTTCCGTTAACTATCTGCAAAGCTTTGGTTCAGAACACAATTGCCAGGGCAGAATAAAAACATTTGTTTCAGTTTGTTATTTGCCTAATAAATGACATTAGAATGTTTAGTTTTAGACAGATGGCTATATTTCTGTTCTATCAAAGTTTAGCTATATATAGAATGTTTTATTAAAGTTCATGATAATATCGATTAAAGTCCTTCATGGTAATCCAAGGAAACATAAACAGCGAGTGTAAGCTGTATGATCCTCTCTTGCACCATCTGCATACAGTGATCGCAGTGCTGCACTAGAAGTAACCGTGCAGGCTGAGCACAAATGCAGAAAAGGGAAAAAGCACGGCAAGGACAGCTCCACATTATTAGAGCAATGCTGTAATGAGCACCACTGACCTGTCTTAAACTGTCCTGGCCGTCCATTTTGAAGAGACTGTTTCATTACGGCTGGCCTGGTCCCGCCCTGATTGTAAAGCAAAGCGTGATTGGTTGGAGCGAGAACGAGCAGCGATTGGTCAGCATCACGGTGCCGGTATCTGATTGGTTTAAGTAGAAGGTGGGTGGAGTCCATCTATTTGTGGATCAGTGTTCGACTTGACGTTAGAAATGTTTCAAAATTCACAAATGCACAGCCCGATCTACAAATGCACAGAGAGCTACCCACAAATACCCACAGTGATCTACAAATGCACAGAGAGCTACCCACAAATACCCACAGTGATCTACAAATGCACAGAGAGCTACCCACAAATGCGCACTAATCTACAAATACACAGGACGCAATTCATATATAAATGTCAGGCAAATTTGTGTTTGTAGAATAAAAAAAATATGTGTGAGTATGTTTTTTATTTGCAAGTCTAATTTTACTAATTTGTGAATGTAATTAATGTTTGTGGAACTCTAAAATTTATTTGTGGATCTCATTGTATTTATTTGTGAATATGCTTGGTATTTGTCAATCGCTTCACATTTATTTGTGGATTGTATTATATTTGTTTGGAAATATGAAACAATTCTGGCTCCATAGAGATTCTCACTAACATACAGGTGAGGCTGAGGAGCCGGTTTAACAGGTACACAAAGAGGAACGAGGAAATGTGAAGAAGAGTGTTTGTGTAACTCTTTCTAATCTGATGTCCTTGCACGTCTCTCTAAATTTGATAACATCTATGCAAGTTAAACCCAACAGCACTGGTTTCTGAAAGACCTTTGTGTGTGTTTATTGACTTAAATGACTTTCAGTTGAACTATGAGTCAAATAGAAGAGTATAAATGCGTGTAGCAGTGTTTTCTGACTGGTGTTGTTTTGACAGGGCATCGGCTCCTTCAGTGTTCACTCAGTGGATCTGGATATGGAGGGGATCTCAATCATTTAGAAGAGCTCTGAAAATCCCTAACAACAGCAGACAGCATATATCAGAGTGCCTTAAATCTAATTTTAGAATATATTAATGTAAATATGCAATTCATGAAATCATTATTTTGTTTTATATGATATTAAATGCTTCAAAAGATTTTATAAACATCTAGGCTGATTTTACTCTTTCTTCAATGTGTTTTTGACTGCACTGTACAACTATAAATGTACTCATGTTAAGATTAATTGATTTTATTATTCAAATTGTGACTGTTTTAGTGTCATTTCTTTAATGATTAGGCCTCTATAATGTGTTTTCATTGTGGGGTTTTGAGTTGTTTGAAGTTTTAGGGTTGCCAGATGTCAGTAGTCAGCTTTAAAATATTTGGAAATCTACTTTTTTTTTTTAAATACCTTTGCACATCATCTTCACTCATGGCAAGCCATTTTAAACTTAGTCAAAACTTAGTATTTAATGAATGTAAAATCATTTTGAGATCTTTCAAAAATATCTTCATCTTCAGTTGTCTTCAACATCTTCAAATGTGATTAAAAAATTACATCAGACAATATATTAATTTTTAATAATTGATTTTACAACTTTATATCAGGCGATGCAGTGGCGCAGTAGGTAGTGCTGTCGCCCCACAGCAAGAAGGTTGCTGGTTCGAGCCTCGGCTGGGTCAGTTGGGATTTCTGTGTGGAGTTTGCATGTTCTCCCTGCGTTCGTGTGGGTTTCCTTCGGGTGCTCCGGTTTCCCCCACAGTCCAAAAACATGCGGTACAGGTGAATTGGGTAGGCTAAATTGTCCGTAGTGCATGAGTGCGTATGGATGTTTCCTAGAGATGGGTTGCAGCTGGAAGGGCATCCGCTGCTTAAAAAATGTGCTGGATAAGTTGGTGGTTCATTCCGCTGTGGCGACCCCGGATTAATAAAGGGACTAAGCTGAAAAGAAAATGAATGAATGAATGAACTTTATATCAAAATAATTATGACAAAATGGAAAAAAAATAAAAGGTTAAGATAATCCTTTGGTTTTTAATATCATATCACATTAGAAGACACAACTTACTAGTGTTAAATCTGTTAGTTATCTAATTTAATTATCATTACTGTGAGAAAACTGTTATTAGAATTTTGCCTAGTACCTAAATCAATAATAAATGTGTAAAATTACCGATTCGACTCATCAAAATTCACAAGTAAGCCTACATATCAGAAAGTATTTTAAAATCGAAGTCCTTTGAAGAATATGACCTGTTGCTTTAGCATTGTAGAAACCTAGTTAATAGAATATTATATATGTCTTCAGTGTATATTATTACTAGCCATAATCACGCTGCAGGTATCTTAATTTCAATTACGATTAATTCAAATCGCAAAATATATTTTACTTTCCAAAGCTAAATTACGACTAGTACACACAGCACAGGGCATTAAATGACAAAACAGCTTGTCATACCGCCATCTTCGCTTGAAGCACCTGCTGTGAAAGTAAATGCAGTTAGACAGGAAAGGTAAAAATGGACTAGACTGTTACATCAACTCCTGCTGACACAATGTCAAGTAAAACAGACAAAAGTAAGTATTAATTTCAAAAAGTTATGTTCATTTTGTTAATAGTTAACATAACCTAATGAAAATACTTTGTATAAAACCACAAGAACTTTTGTCGAGTTATTTATTTCTGTCAGACTTTCACTTTCACATTAACCTCTCCAGGCAATATTTTGTAAGTGTTTTTTCCTCAGTAAACGTATCTTATACTACAGTATGGTTCGTCATGAACTACGATGCTTGTTTGCATTTTTGGTATTTTGGTTATATATGTAAAACACGTTTTGTTTTTTTGTTTTTGTTTGCCACAAATAAGGCTGATATATAACATTTATTTATTTATTACTCAGTTTTTGGATTCCTGTTTATTAAGCAAATAGATTTATTTTCCTCAAAATGTGTAACTAATTCATAGATTATAGTTAAATCTGGTCAGGAGGGATTCATTATTATTAGTGTAAATGTAGTTATAACCATATGTTTGTAAAGCGTTTGTTTCCTCCAAAAAGCATGTGTTAGGATCCATCATAGACTGGGATCCACATGTTTTGTTCTGTATTTGCTGCAGGTGAAGCTCAATGTCTCTCAGAGATGAGGATTGTGTTGATGGGGTCTAGATTTGCTGGTAAGAGTTCATCAGGAAACAGCATCCTGTGCAGAGAAGAGTTTGACTTGAAGAGCTCTGCTCAGTGTGTGAGGAGACATGGAGAAGCAGCAGACAAACACATCACTGTCATTGAAGCTCCAGGATGGTGGAGGACTTACACTATAGAGAGGAGTCCAGAGTTACTGAAAGAGGAGATTTTGCTCAGTGTGTCTCTGTGTCCTCCAGGACCACACGCTCTACTGCTGATCATACGTCTGGACACTGCATTTACAGAGACTGAGAGAAGAACAGTGGAGGGTCATCTGGGTCTTCTGGGTGAGAGAGTCTGGAGTTACACTATAGTGCTGTTCACTCATGGAGACTCTCTGTCAGACACATCTATAGAGCAGCACATTGAGAGAAAAGGCCAGGAGCTCCAGTGGCTGCTGGACAAATGTGGGAACAGATATCATGTTCTCAACAATCCCAACAGCAGAGACCACACTCAGATCAAGCAGCTGCTGGAGAAGATTGAGGAGACTGTGGTGCAAAACAACGGCGGCCATTTTGAAGTAGACAGAGAGATTTTACAGAAGGTGAAGGAGAGAAGAAGAGCAGAGGAAGAGAGCGCAGAAGAACGAGTGAAGAGGATGAAGAAACAGAGAGAAATCATCAGATCACAGATGAGTGAGTACAGTTCTAGTGGAGACAGGGCTGTTCTGTGTGTTTGCATGTAGAGGAAAGAGCTTTAAAGAGTTTCTGACCTGATCAACAAATATCAGCTTCCTGTGACACTTGTGAAGGATTAGTGTGAAAGTAGAAGATTTCTAGTTTTTTATAGCCCCTGCGCAAAACAAACAAACAAACAAACAAACAAACAAACAGATATGTGTTGTTGTGAATAAAACAATGTTATGGATGTGGCAGAACTCTTCTAGAGATGTGACGCTTCTGAAATACACAAAATCTAAAAATCAATGCAACTTTAGCAGGCATGAAATCACACCTAATGCCAGTCTTGACCTTTAACAAAAATATGAAATGATTCTGAAGAGTTTTTAAATGAATGCTGAAATAGTTGTTTAACAGGAAGGAAAACCATTGCTAGAAACTGTCCATAAAAGCCCAAAACTTGTTTATTATTATTTTTTTAAATCTCTGTTACTGCTTTTGCTCTTTATACATGTCATGGCAATGTTAAAATCCCATCACTGAATAAGAGACAAACATGTCCACTTATATTTAAAGAGGATTTTACTCTCTTGCAAGAGAAGGTGGCAGACATACAGAAACACAAGTCAGTGCAGAGTGTGACATGGAAAGATAAGATTTCCTAAGAAGATAAGCTAAGATTTATTATTTCTACATAAAACCAGATTTGTCCAGAAAAGAGCTGACAAACAGTACAATAAAAAATATTTTTGTTCCTAAAAGCAAAAATGTAATAATTTGTGTTTGCAAGCACTGAATTAATAAAAATTGAATTTGCTTTCAATAATATAATGGAAAAAATACACAGCAAATTATGAAGTGTTAATTTCACTCTCCAATTGTGAAAATTAACACTTATTCAGTGTTTATATAGGTCCACACTAAACAGAATTAAATTTACACTTGAAATTGAGTTATATTTTTTACACGTAGTGTTAAAAAAAGCACTGCGAGTGTAAATTTAACAATGTTTTCCACCCCCTTTCCATATTTGCAAGGAATTAATATGTTAAAACTACAATCACAGTGTTAATAGCTTAACACTAACAGTGTCCTTATTAACAATAATAGTCTTCATTATAGTGTTCATATAGTCCTAGGTTTATATTTAAATGTATTTTAGCCATATAAATCGATTACTGTATTACAGGAGTGCACATTGATCATTTAAAAAAAAAGTCAAAACAGTGTACAAATTGAAATTTTTATTTTTAACGATGCATCTTCAATGCAAGTTAAACCAACATGAAAGAAGGTACAACATATTCACTATTATCCGACCCATATTAACTCTGCAGATCAAACAGCCTGTAGAACTTCAATTCACTTGCTTTTATAAGTTCACCCAACTCACAGTATCTCTGTACTTTGAATGCATGATAATGCTCTGAGAAATGTTCTGTCAAAAGCTTGTCAGCAATGAAACATACAGTTGTTGACTAGAAGTATTTTCCGAATCGGACTAAAAACAGGAATCTCATTCTCAATTTCATTGCATACAAGGAGGCCCAGTCTATATTCAGTCCCATCAATCTTAACGTAGTTCATGGAACACATGTTTGTTTCTGTGGGGTTCTGCATCATTCTAGCCAACTTCTCACCTTTATCAATTTCATCCTAACTGAATTTTTTCATTGGCCCACACTCAATTTGTTTTGAAGGAGTTGTTTCCCAAAGATAGCCAATTGACATTTGATGACTTTTTGTATCATCATTCATTTCCAAAGCACAAAAATACCCATTAAGCTTTCATTAGTTTAATCCACACTTCCTAAAAATTATAAAAGTATTAATACGTATATTACTGTATGTGGCATCAAGAGACTGACCTTAAAACAACCATATCCCTGTTTTCATATTTATTCTGTCACCCCAGAATGCAAATAATCTGTTTTACCCATTGACACCAGTCTACTCCAGATATTTAAAAAAAATGCAGTAATGATTTTCAATTTTATACAATAATGAAATAGTGTTTGATTGTGAAATTGTATTGTAAACTTGAACAGTTTAACATTGGCTACAGTACGTATAGGCACATGTATATATCTATGAAGCGACGCAACTGACGCAGGTAGGTCACGTGACCATGACAAAATGGCGGATGTAGTACGTCCGAATAGAGTGGAGAAACTATGACGTCAATTTGTATGCAAAAACCCGGAAGCGAGTTAGCATTTTAGCAGTTCCGGTTCCCTCGTCCGAAAGTCAATGGGTTTTTTGAATGGGATTTCAGTTAAAATCGCTTAAATAAGGTTCATGGCTAACACAAACTCAAGATACTTTCACGTTTTATTCTATGACATAAAACACTTCAGTTACAGCACACTCTTGATTTTTTAAATCGGTTACGCTTCTTTAAAAAGACGGTTGCTATCAATGTGCTAATCGGGACTACAGGCGGTGTCGGAGACATTATACGTCATCGAGCTGATCTGGTCTGGAGCGCAGCTCGCTTGCGGTGGGCATTTGGATTTGTCTGTGATTGAAGTATTTTCAGGAGTACTATTTTATAGTTTGTAGTATTTTTCTAATTGGGAATTAATATTGTGTGTAGATAATACCTTCACTTGTAAAGACTGCCAAGACAGATTCATTTGTTGATTATTTATTTTAATTAAACGATATTATGAGGATACTGCTTACAGTGCAGTCTGTCTCTCTCCTGCTCTCAGTAATGCAAACGTGTGAATAAATGTGTAAGAATACATGCATGTTAAATGTCATTGTAACGTGATCAACTGATTTTTCATCGTTTTTTTTCTTCATCTGAACACATTTAACTCTGTCATATCTGCAATATTTAAACTCCTTCTTAAAATGTATAGCACATGTGACTGTATGGGCTGCTTTCGCTGTACTCGGTGACAAAAAAAGAATACTGAATGTCGTTCTGTGTCCATGATGGAACTTGCAGGCACATAACATTAGACTTGTCCCTCACGCCTCATCTCCTCATTTCTGTCGTCTGTTACTAAGGTAAGCGGGCTGTATGCACGTGAGCGATACACTTATTTAAACATGTCTTATGATATGTGGGCTCATTTATACATACAGTTTTAAAACTTTTACAACAACCGTAGGGCAAAACAAAATGTATTTCCCCCTTAAAAACTATTCAAAAGGTACTTGGGTCTAAGTGGTTTTGCGTATTTATTTGTTTATAATATATAGCGTGGATTATAATGTAATAAACCGAGAGTAAATCTTTGTCATGGATCACATTTCTAAGCTTAAAGAGTTGTCTGTAGCAGGGTGGTGCTGACGTCACAGGCGAGCGCCCCGAAGGCTGTAGTCCGTTCATAGTCTAATGTTAGCTTTTCAGGTCTTGCGTTTGCATTCAAGATCCAAAAGTGCTAAAAGTTGTATTTTCATGTGAGGATTATCCGGCTGGACAAAACGTGTAAGTTTAATGAACAGTGTTTGAACACAGAGCTTATTATTTACAATCTTCGAAAAATCTATTGGAAAATCCTATAGAGATTTTATCGAGGGAACCAGTTTTATGCTAGCAGCCGATTCGCCTACAAGGTGACGTCATAGTTCCTCTACTCTATTCCATTCATACTTCTTACATTCATACTGTATAGAACGTACTTTTCTAATGGCCGAGTAGTACGTTTAAATTCAAATGCAGTACCTACTGAGTAGTAGGCGGTTTCGGACGCAGCCCGTAACTTTCACTGTAGCATAACTTGGACAGTAATTTAAGGTAACAGAGAAGTGTGCATAGGAATTTTGTTGATTGGAAAATAAAGACGTTTTTATTTGCATCTATTTTGCCTACGGACTCTGTTTGCGATTTACGGACTTTTACGCGTTTAAAAAACTAGCTCACTCTACCAACAATAGCGGCAATGGAAAGCCGCTACATAAAAGTCAAAAACTTTGCTTCGTGGGACGATTAAGACGCCGCAGGAGTGGACAACAAGGCATGCTGTTTCGACAGACAAGGACGGCGACATTCGTTTGGTTCAAGGCTTTCTTTGCTGCACGTGAGGACAGCGTTTCTTCAGCATCGGAGGGCGTTCGTTTGGATCGGCTTTTTCTGGTTTCCTGCATTAAGGTGAATCTACGCTGCGTTCATCCCTTCACGTCTGATAAACAGCACAATAGGTATGTTTGTTGCAGCAACATCATCATCATTATGACCATATGGAAACTATGTGTGCACAATAAGGTTTAAAGAGCCCCTATTATGGGTTTTTGAAAATGACCTTCTATGAAGTGTGTAACACAGCTCTAAGTGAAGTGAAATATCCAGCTAAGGCTTAAATCTAAAAGTGGATAGTGTTTAAAACTATTGATTCATCTATAAAAGAGTCGACTCATAGTGGTTTAAACGAATCGTCTTGATAACGATTCTTTAGCCATTTCGGCGTTACGTAGACACGAAACATAATGGTTCCCCGCGCAGACCCGCGAATTTAAACCTGCGGCCCCGCCCACTAACACAGCAGCTAAGAGAGGAAGATAAACAGATCCTGAAGTCATGAGTCATGAAGACGCTGTGCTTAGCTGGATATTATTGGAAGTTAGAGGGAAAGTTTGTGTTATATTCTCTACCCAAAGATGAAGCTGTGAAGAGTCAGTGGTTGAGGTTTATTTTTTTGCAAAAAAGGAAGGATCAGAAAAGACTACTGATGTATGAGACTTTGACAGAGCTCCACAGGAACTATCAATACACAGCTCATGGATTATTCCTCCATTTTGTAATGAGGGTTGGTGATCGTTGGGAAAAGCAGAATTTAGGTAAGCCATGAGAACATTTTAAACACTTATACATATCGCGACTAAAACCACGCTAAAAACGCGACGCGTGCCGCTTTCTTTGCGGATTTAAACGTGTTTGTGAGCTTGCAATCAATCATGTCGTTTGTCATGGCTATGGCTACTGTCAGCTGTTCTTACACACGTGCGGCGGTCAAGGTTCAGAATAGTTCAGCTTTTGCCACTGTGTGGATTAATACTGAATGAGTGTCATTGTTGATAACAGAGCAATATGCTTGTGTTTAACTGAACTGCTTTAATCCACTCATGCACACACAAAAAATCCGGGAGACTGGGGGAAAGTGAGAACCGGGAGGGAGGGGGTGCGCGTCGCGGATGAACGGGAGAACCGGGGGAGTTCACGGACGCCGCCCTCACTATTCTATGGAGGCGCCGGCTCTAATAACACTGGTGAGAACTGGGTACTGTATTCTGTGGTGTCAGTAACTAATGTGAAGTTGTTTCTTTAATGTACATTCTTATGTATTCTGTTTTTGAATGTTTCTGTTAAGGACTTTTTTTGTGTTTTTTTTTATTTTTGTGTTGTGTCCTCTGAGGAGGAGGGTAATGTGTGTGTGTGTGTGTCTGTGTGTGTGAAAAAAGAGCAGGTAGAGCAGAGTTGCCAGATTGGGTGGTTTCCCGTTCAGTTGGACTGTTTTTAACTCGATTGTGCGGGTAGAAACACTTATCGTGTTTTTCGCGGCTGTCACAACCGTGTTTTCCAGATAAGTGGGCGGGTTTTTTTGCATTTTGGCGGGTTTTGGATAGTTTTTGGGCTGGAATCAGTCAGCTACATCTGGCAACACTGAGGTAGAGTGTGACAGGCTAGGAGACGCGTGTCGATTTCCTCCCCAGTTCTTTGAGTTTTTGCTTAATAAAATAGTTAGTCGTCTGTATTTTCAAGCCGATCGTCTGTATTTACATTCACCCACTGCCTAAATCCACGCCTTACACTAATATGAAGCGTGTATGCACTCTGACTACTTCTATATTGTTGATAAGCTGTGCTGGGCATTTCACTCTGTCTCGTGCTGAACCCTGTCAACCAATTGCAACAGGCTGTCATCGGGCCAATCAGCGCAGATTAGCTTCGCGCTAAGGAGGGGTTTGGGAACAAATGAATCACTGAACGCGATTCATATGGGAGTCGCTGGGAAAATTAGGTAAAAAAAATGCAGATTATAAGGCCATGAAAGTGTTTTTGACCTTGCATGCATATTAGACTGTTGTTGGAGACCCTTACAACCAAAATATGACCCTATTTAATGTATAATAGGGGCTCTTTAAAGCGTAAATCCAATGCATTGGTTGCCCATGACTGACTGAACGTTTCGTGTGTGTGTTTATTGTTTTTCACAATTTGCAAAATGGAAAATGAAATCAATATGAATGATGAAATGATTAATGTGACTGATTAAGGTTTAACTTCTGTTGAAAACGAGTCTGAAAGGGAAAAAAGACCAGTTAAATTAACAGCAAAAGCTTTAGTTGAAAAACTAGACACTTTACAGAAGTTAAGAAAAGCAAAGCTAAACAAAGCACAAAAGCTTAAAGAGTCAATTAACAAGTTAATGTGTGATGACAATGAATACAAACCTGAGGTACGTTTGGTCTTTGAGGATTTTAAGAGGTTGTGTTTAGAGGCTAAAGACACTCATGAGTCACTTTTGGTTATTTTACCGGTTGAAGAGTGTGAAAAACATGATATCTGGTTAAAAGCAAAAATGATTTCAAACAATGAGTTTTTGGACTATACAAATAAATGGTTATTAGATAAACCAGAAGGTCAAAAAAAATTGATGAAGTGGAAAATCCAGAGAGTGATGTTGGTCCTGGAGATAGTGTGTCAAATGCATCACATGCTACCTCCAAACACGGCAAACGCAGTGCACGCAGCAGCAGTAGTAGTTCATCCATATCATCTGCATGTATTCAAGCAGAGGCAGAAAAGGCCGCACTCATGGCACGTGCTGATGCATTAAAAGCTAAACATGATATTGAAGTCCAGGGGGAATAACTGAAAAGGAAAAAAGAGCAGTTGGACTTGGATGCTCAAAAAAGCAGCTTCCACAGCAAGGATCAATGTGTTACAGAAATTTTATCATCAAAGTAAATGTTCAAGCAGTACAAGTTCATCTTCAAAGAAGAGTGAAAAAATTGTGGTCACTGCAAATTATTCTTCTCAAGCAACATATTTAAACCTCAATGCAAATGACTATGTCCCAGTAAATTCAATGCCACTGGATTTGGACGTATACACTGGTGTTTCTGCATCTCAAGCTGCAATACAGGATCATAGGAATAGATGGATTGATCAACAAATATCACAAACATCTGAACATGCTAATGTTAACTGTTCTGCTCAAACACAACATGGCTCCATAATTCAGCATGCTACAAATAGGTTACCTGCCCTGGGTGATTCTTTGCTTAAAAATCTGAAAAAAAACAGGAGGAATTAACAGCACATCTTGTTCAACAGCAAGCAAATAATCGTATTCTACCAAAGTAGGAAATTCCAACATTTGATGGTGACCCATTGCAGTATATTCCATTCATTAGAGCATTTGAGCATGGCATTGAGCAAAAAACAACCAATAAAAAGGATCGGTTGTATTTCCTCGAGAAGTTCATAAAGGGGCAGCCTAAAGATCTGGTTCGCAGTTGCCAATATATGTCTTCAGAAAAAGGCTATGCAATGGCCAAGAAGTTGTTGAAAGATCAATTTGGTAATGAGTTTAAGGTATCTACGGCCCATATGGAGAAAGCCCTGGGGTGGCCTACTTTAAAGGCTGAAGATGTGCAAGGATTGCAGGCTTATGCTTTGTTTTTGCGTACTTGTTGTAATACAATGGATGAACTCTCATATATGCAAGAACTTAACATGCCTAGCAACATCAAATCAGTTGTTATGAAATTGCCTTACAAATTGAGGGAGCAATGGAGAGCTAAAGCCTGTGAGATAATGGAGTCTGTTCATGGCAGGCCACAGTTCTGTGACATTGTTAAATTTATTGAAAAACAGGTTAAGATGGCATCTGATCCTGTTTTAGGTGACATTCAGGACAAGCATGGTGCAAGTAAACTTAAGGTTCAAACACACAAACCCTTTACAAGAAGTAGTTTTGCCACTGACATTTCAACTTCCATTCCAGTAAAGAAGTCCAGTGATGCTTCAGCACAACCAAAAAATCTTGTCATGTGTCTAAGTCTAATGGAGACTGTTTGTTTTGCAAAAATCAACATTTATTGGAAAGGTGCTTTGCATTAAAGAAAAGAACGCTACGAGACAAGATTGAATTCCTGAAGGCCAAGGGAATTTGTTTTGGCCATTTAAAAACTGGGCATATGAGTAAAGATTGTGAGAATCGACTGAAATGTGACATTTGTGGAGAAACACCCCACAATCCTCCATATTTATAGCAAAGAGGTAATCCTGAAGCAGGCTGAAGAAAAGCGCAAAGAAACATCTGTGCAAACTTGTGGTCACACAGGGGCCGGGACTGAAAGAACTTTACTGTCAATTATACCAGTTCAAGTTAAGACCATTAAAGGTAACAAGGTGATGCAGACTTATGCTTTTTTGGACCCAGGCAGTTTGGCCACTTTCTGTTCTGAACACTTGCAGGAGGAGCTGAATTTGAATGGAAAGAAGATTAATATTCTGCTTCGTACTATGGGTCAGGAAAAGTCTGTGTCTTGCAGTGTTATTGATGGTTTGGAAATCAGTGATATAAACACTAATAATTTCTTCCCACTTCCTGCTGTTTACACGCAACAAAAAATGCCTGTGAGTTCTCAGAACATCATAACTCAAGAGGAGTTATCCAAGTGGTCATACTTGGATAAGGTGAAGATATACCATGCATTCAAGCAGGAGTTGATTTACTGATTGGAATTAATGCAGCTAATGTGATGGAACCACACAAGATTATTAACAGTCAAGATAATGGGCCTTTTGCCATTAAGACCCTATTGGGATGGGTTGTCAATGGGACTGTGGAGGGAAACTGTGAGCATGAGAATGAAGTTGGACATTCTGATGTTACTGGTAACAGAATTTCTGTTGTTAGATTGGAGGATCTGCTTAACAACCAGTTTAATCATGATTTCAATGAAAAAACTGTTGATGAAAAGGAAATGTCAAGGGAAGATCTTAGATTCATGAGTATAATGAACCGTACAGTCAAGCTTCAGGATGGACATTACAGCTTAAGATTACCATTTAAGTCTGATGTCACATTACCAAATAATCTTGGTGTTGCTAAGCAATGGTTGCTTGGTTTAAAACGGAAATTGGAAATAAATCAAGAATTTCATAAGAAGTATACTCACTTTCTTGAAGACGTCATACACAAGGGTTATGCTGAGAAGGTACCTGATTGCCAACTTGATCGAGTGGATGGTAAAGTTTGGTACATTCCTCATTACGGGGTGTTTCATCCTAAGAAGGGATCATTGAGAGTGGTTTTCGACTGTGGGGCAGCATATAAAGGAACTTCACTTAATGATCACTTATTGCAAGTTCCTAATCTTACCAGTTCTCTGGTTGGAGTATTGCTGAAATTCAGGCAGGAGCCAGTAGCCTTTATGGCTGACATAGAAGCGATATTTCATCAAGTCAGAGTTGCAGCAGAAGATGTAGATTTTCTTCGTTTCTTGTGGTGGCCTGGTGGAGAACTGAATAAGGAACCTATTACTTACAGGATGACAGTTCATCTTTTTGGTGCAGTGTCCTCTCCGAGTTGCGCATCTTATGCTTTAAAGCAAACGGCAAAGGACAATGAAGCTGACTTTCCATCAGAAGTTATTGAAACGATCAACAATAACTTCAATGTGGATGATTGATTGAAGAGTGTCTCTTGTGAAGAGAAGGCCATATCTATGGAAAAGATCTCACTTCTCTTTGTCAGAAAGGAGGCTTTCGTTTGACAAAGTGGATCAGTAATAGCCGGGATGTGTTACAATCAGTCTCTCAGGAAAATCGTGCCAAGGATATACAGCAGTTGGATTTGGATCGAGACAAGTTGCCAGTTGAAAGAGCTTTAGGTCTCCAGTGGAGTGTGGAAGCTGACACTTCAATTCAAGATTTCCTTGAAAACTCAACCTTGTACAAGGCGAGGCATCCTGTCTGTGGTAAGCTCTGTCTATGATCCTTTGGGTTGCCTTGCACCTCTTATTCTGCCTGCAAAGGTCATCTTGCAGGAGTTGTGCAGAAAGACATTGGGCTGGGATGATACCATACCATCTGCCTTCCAGAAGCAATGGAATCATTGGATTGTTGAGCTGGACAAAGTTGCAGAATTTCAGGTGAACAGATGTTTTAAACCTGTGAATTATGGACTGCCCAGTCATGCTAGTTTACACCACTTTGCAGATCTATGTGAAACTGGGTATGGCACAGTTTCCTATCTGAAGATGCTGGACAGTGCAGACAAGGTTCATGTGTCATTTTTGATGGGTAAGTCCAGAGTAACACCATTGAAACCTGTTACCATACCACGTTTAGAACTTACAGCAGCTGTCTTGGCTGTCAAGATGGACAAAGAAGATTGTTAAAGAAGATGCTGCAGCTACCATTGGAGGACTCTGTCTTTTGAAGCGACAAACGGTTCCATACATTTGTCGCTAAAAGAGTGTCATTTATAAGAGACACAACACAGCCTCAACAGTGGAGGTATGTACCGACTAAAGATAACCCAGCAGACGATGCATCACGTGGCTTGAATGTGGAATCTTTTTTGAACAATAAACGGTGGCTAAAGTGATGTATAGTTCCATACAAAGGATTCAACACTAATGGATGATGATCCTGAAGTAAAAAGGGAGTTAAAGGTAAATGCTGTGACACTGCAGGACGAACAAAATGCCACAAGCAAATTGATCCATTACTTCTCAGATTGGAAACGTCTAAAGATTGCAGTTGCATGGATTTTGAAACTGCAGAAACTTCTACTGCAGCTAAGTCGTAAACGAAAGGAGCTGTCTTCGGAGCATGTTGATAATTCTACCATGAATGCAAAATTGCAACATTTTAAATCATCTCTGGAACGACAAAGTTTGACTGTGGAGGATGTTTATAAGGCTGAGATTAACATCATTTGTTTCAGTCAACAGGAACAATTTCAGGAAGAAATTGCTGCTCTCAAACATGGTAACACCGTTAAAATAAATTGTTCTGTCTATAAACTGGATCCTATGTTGCATGATGGAGTGCTGTTGGTAGGAGGAAGACTTGGTAAGTCAGCTATGCCAAGCGAAAGAAAACATCCCATCTTGTTATCTAAAAATCAGCACGTATCACATCTCATACTTAAAGACATTAACGAACAACTGGGTCATGGTGGCAGAAATCATATGATCTCTAAACTTCGATGTAAGTATTGGATAACAAATTCCAACTCTGTTTCAAGAAAGATCCTTTCTAAGTGTGTCATTTGTAGACGCTTTAAAGGAAAGCTGGGTGAACAAAGGATGGCAGACCTTCCAGTGGAAAGAATCACTCCTGATTTACCACCTTTTACTAATGTAGAAGTAGATTTCTTTGGCCCTATTGAAGTAAAAAGAGGACGAGGTACAGTGAAACGTTATGAAGTGGTTTTTACTTGTATGGCAAGTAGAGCTGTTCATTTGGAAATGGCATACTCACTTGATACTGACTTGTGTATCAATGCTTTACGCAGATTTATCTGTCGTCGTGGACAAGTTTCTTCTATGAGATCTGATAGTGGGACTAATTTCATCAGTGCTGACCGGGAGCTAAGAGAGTGCACTAAACAATGAGAAGATTCAACGAGCCCTTCTACAAAAGGGAGTGGACTGGAGTTTTAACCCACTTTCAAGCCCTCATTTTGGAGGAGTGTGGGAACGTTTAATTCGACTGGTAAAGCAAAGTCTGTGTGTTGTCCTTCGACAACAAACATTGGATGATGAAGCCCTGCAAACTGTCTTGTGTGAAGCTGAGGCAATTCTAAATGATCGACCCATTTCTAATCTCTCCAGTGACCCTAATGATTTGGAAGCTCTAACACCTAACCACCTTCTGCTTTTTAAAGGAAACCCTGCACTGCCTCCTGGTTTGTTTGAAAGGTCTGATTTATATGCCAAATGAAGATGGAGACAAGTTCAATACGTTTAAGACATCTTCTGGAAAAGATGTGTACTCGAATATCTACCCTTGTTGCAGAAGCGACAAAAGTGGAACAAACAACATAGAAATCTTACTGTTGGAGACATTGCGATCATTGCAGATTCTACAGCACCACGTGGGAAGAGTGATTGAGACTTTTCCAGACAGTAGAGGTTTAGTTAGATCTGTAAAAGTTCAAACCAATTCCAACATCTTGGAATGTTCTATTAGTAAGCTTTGCCTTCTTCTAGAAGCAACATAGGAAAAGTATGGGATATGCAATTAAACGGGTGTTTAAATTGGGGTTTTGTATGTATTTGATACCATTTTGAGTTAATATGCAAGGCTCCATATATTGTGTGAATTTGTAATTGTTATCCCATTTTGTCATAAACAATTAAGGGGCCATTGTGTAGGAGCCATACATTGTAATTTGGCGATTGGCCACAAGGTGTCAGTACGTGACTATATAACTGTTGCTTCACTGCATGGAGGAAGACGGCGTTGGTTGGAAGCACACAGTTTTTGACCGTAACTTTCACCGTATCGTAACTTGGACAGTATTTTAAGGTAACAGAGAAGTGTGCATTAGAGATTGAAGAAAATTGATTTAGGAATTTTGTTGATTGGAAAATAAAGACGTTTTTATTTGCCTATTTTGCCTACGGACTCTGTTTGCGATTTACGGACTTTTACCCGTTTAAAAAAACTAGCTCACTCTACCAACAATAGCAGCAATGGAAAGCCTCTACAACATGTATGAAACTTGCGCATATACATATAAACTTGATGCATGCATACACCCATATACACGCACATACATATAAACTCGATCCTTGCACATACTCGATCATTGCATAAACGCCTAAATTAACACTCACATACACATAAACACGCTGCATGCTGGCATATACAGTAGCACTCGCGCTATTACAAAATAAAATTCACAAAAATATTTATCTGGAATCAGGTTATTGCAAAGCTGATGAAATTGAAAGAATGTGATTAATAGAGGTATTAAATCTGTTAAATAATGAAAATGTATTATATAAAATATTAGTACATATAAATAATATTTTTTATTATTATAATTATTACGATGTGGATGTCATAATTGTAAGATTTTGATATTATTTTGATTGTTAAATATTCAGCATATACAAAAAAAAAAAAAAAACGCTGATAAAAGTTTCTATTCATCACGTTGGTCAAGCTAACCCCCACGAACTATGTCTAATTATATATATATATATATATATATATATATATATATATATATATATATATATATATATATATATATATATATATATATATATATATATGTGTGTGTGTGTGTGTGTGTCTAAGAGTTTTATTTATTTGATAGTTTATTTCACATTTCTTGTTTGTAAAAGCTGAATACAAATAAAAAGTAAACATTAATTTAAAAAAAAGTTATAAGAGCCTGGAGGTATTATAGACTTTGCAAATTCAGTTTGTAGACATTTGTAGGTACAGACATCCATTGTGTGGATTCTTGGCAGTTTTTTTTTCTGTCTTTTTAATATTGTCCATATCGATATCGGAATTATATCGTATCGACCGAAATTAAGAAATATATCGAGATATAAATTTTTGCAATATCGTCCAGCCCTAGTTGTAACCCATTTTTCATTCATCCCCAGTTCCCCACTCTCCCCCACTGTATTTATTTAATTTTATTATTTTTATTTATTTATTATTTTTTTTTGTAAAAGGATTATCTATTATGAGGTCTGATACTGATTTTCAAACACACAAAAAAAGTTATACAAGGCCTTTAGTTCCCCTTCGGAAGGGGAACTTCAATGCTATGTGGAAACTTCCACTATGGGGATTTCATTCAGAAAGCCAATCATCTGAAAGAGTATGTAAACAGGCCAATGAAATGCCAATGAGTTGGCAGCTTCAGCTTGCGCACTTGATGCTCGTTGCAATTAACTTGCTATAAGAGCACATGTGCGAGCAAAGCCAAAGCATCATTTTATTCAGTTCAGAGACTTCAACAGCTTTCTGAGAGAGTTGATGAGTGTTCCTCCAGCTGAGTTTAAGACAGAGAGTGAACGAGAGCGATCTCCCGGTCCAGAGTGTGTGACACGCAGCGGCAGAGGGTCGAGCTGGGTTTCTCCCTTGCCTGGCGTCCTTTGGGTCCGGTCCTCCAGAGCGGTAAGTATTGTTACGAATTTCCTAAAAGAGCAACACGGTCGTTTTTAAGACATTTTTCAATACGTCGCTCCGACTGTGCGTTTCTGGATGCGGTGGTTTCCTGTCCTCGGATGATGGGCACGAGCACTGCGTTTCATGTCTGGGGGTCCAGCATGTTAATGCGGTGCTCGTGGGCAGTGCATGCCATCACTGCGGTAGCATGTTTGTTGCGCAGTTAAGATCGCGGCTCGCTCTTGCAAAAGTGCCACCCACCCCAGTTGTCCCCCGCTCCGCGGTGGGCACTCGGGCAGATCTGAGGGTTACAGTGGGAGTAAATCTGCCGCCCTCGGGCTTGTGGACCTCTCACTCCTCCACGCGCTCCATCCAAGCTTCGAGTGAGAGAAGCGCTCCATCCTCGGTTGGCCGCCCTCTCACTTGATGACACCGAGGCTCAGATGTCCACCGCTGCATCGGAGGTTGGGCTGTCATGGTCTGATGAAGGATTTCCCCCCCTCCGTTCCCTCCCCTCGGGAGTGAGCGCGGCGGCGGCCGATCTTGAAACAGACATGATAACCGTGCTTTCCCGGGGTGTTTCAGTCGTGAGTCTGGAGATGGTTTATACCCCAGCCCCGCGGCCGGACCGACTAGATGGGTGTATGTGGAGGATTAAAAGGCAAGACCTTCTAGCCTCCCATCCCTCTCTTCCCGGAAGCTGGCAAAAAATATGCGCGGCGTCGACAAAGTTCACTTTCTTAACTCCACCATATACCAGTCTGGCCCGTTCAGCGACACCGTTGGTGAATTCACCCAGGAATTCACGGCGGTGCAGTCGGATACGATGGGCCATCCTTCGGCAGGGATGTAAGACCGCTCCCGCCCCCCCCGTCGAACCATCCACATCCACTGCTTGTCGCCAAGAGCGCCCGTCTTCGAGTGCTGCTCCGCCCCCGCCTGCGCCTCCGGCCAGCGGCAGCGCCGAGCACCTCGCAGGCAACCAGCGCTCCCCGTCCCAGGGCGCCGTTAAGTCCGGTTAACGGACCACGAAGCGCTCCTGAGATGGCCATCTGGAGAAGAGGGAACTTGCTCTCTCCCCGGTGGGGGGGCCGGGCTCCTCAAAGAGAGAACATCTTTCCCTTCCCTGGATGTGACAGCCCGAATACTGCCAGTCTGGAACGCGATGAAAAGCCTTCCAGCTCGCAGGATCGGCACACTTCGCCAGTGGCTCACAGGGTCTGGGAGGACGGTCTCCTTTCTCTCACACCTCCAGCCCTCTCCTCCGGAGTCTGAGTGCAAGGTGAGTGAATCTCTCACCTCCAGCTCTTCCGCGGGACCCCAGCGCTCCCCGGATCAGCACTCCCACTCCGCGCTGCCCCACTGCTGGTATGTCAGCGATTGTAGCGATGCAGTCATTAGCGAGGGCTCTGCCTGCCTGGTTAGCGCAGCCCAGCCCTTTGCGGTGGCTCATATGCACGATCAGACTCGGCTACGCGATTCGATTCGCGAAACGGCCTCCCAAGTTCACGGGGTGTATTTCACCAGGGTCAGCCCTGTGCCCGCCCCTGTCTTGCGAGAGAAGATTGCTGTCCTCCTGGCGAAGAAGGCAATCTAACCGATCGCTCCAGCCGAGATGGAGAGCGGGTTTACAGCCTGTACTTCATCGTACCCAAAAGAGCGGTGGGTTACGGCCAATCCTAGATCTGCGCGTTTTGAACCGATGTCTGCACAAGCTGCCGTTCAAAATGCTTATGCAGAAGCGCATCCTCCGGTGCGTTCGTCCTCGGGATTGGTCTGCAGCAATAGACCTGAAGGACACATACTTCATGT
Source organism: Danio kyathit (assembly GCA_903798195.1). NCBI lineage: Eukaryota > Metazoa > Chordata > Actinopteri > Cypriniformes > Danionidae > Danio > Danio kyathit. The sequence goes on from LR812543.1 coordinate 9,942,883, forward strand.
CTCTATACTCCACGCCACCGTCACTTTTCTGCGGTCTGCGTCGAGCGAGCCTGACAGTACAAGTCCTCCCCTTCGGGCTCTCTCTGTCTCTGCGGGTCTTCACCAAGCTCGCGGAGGGTGCCCTAGCGCCTCTTCGGCTCGCGGGCATCCGCATACTCAATTATCTCGGCGACTGGCTGTTTTTAGCCCTCTCGCGGGAGCAATTGACTATGCACAGAGACAAGGTGCTCCAGCACCTCCACCTATTGGGGTTTCAGGTCAACCGAGAAAAGAGCAAACTCGCCCCCATGCAGAAGATCTCTTTTCTCGGGTTGGAGCTGGACTCGGTCACCATGACAGCGCGCCTCTCCGGAGAGCACGCTCAGCTAATGCTGAACTGTCTGTGAGAGTTCGACAGCAAAATAGTGGTCCCACTGAAATCTTTCAGAGGCTCCTGGGGCATATGGCATCCGCAGCTGCTGTACGCCGCTCGGATAACTCCATATGAGACCACTTCGGCACTGGCTTCACGATCGAGTCCCCAGACGTGCATGGCACGCGGACACACACCGAGTGACTGTCACTGTGCTGTGTCGCCGCGCCCTCAGCCCCTGGAACGACCCCTCGTTCCTACAGGCCTGAGTGCCTCTAGGACAGGCGTCCAGACATATTGTCGTTTTGACAGATGCTTCCAGCACTGGCTGGGGGGCCGTGTGTGGCGGGCATGCAGCTGAAAAACCCAGTTGCATTGGCATATCAATCGCCTAGAGCTGTTGGCAGTGTTCCTCGCTCTCCGCCATTTTTTACCGGTGCTGGAGCGACAACACGTACTGGTCAGGACGGACAGTACGGCAGCGGGGGCGTATATCAACCGTGTGGGGGGGTATCCGCTCTCGCAGCATGTCTCAGCTCGCTCGCCGTCTGCTCCCCCGGAGTCATACACGGCGCAATCGCTGCATTCCATTTTTTCCCCACCGAGCTCTCCGTGCAGCCCATTCGCTCTCACGGCAGTTTCGCCTGGGAAAATGGAGACTCCACCCCTGACTGTCCAGCTGTTCTGTGCTGCGCCTTTCTCTCTCTAACTCAGAGATTCGTGCGCTTTCGCTTGAGTTCCCCACTTGGCAAACCCTGCAAAGTCCACTGGCTACACAGCTGGTCTCGGGGTGGCATAATACCCATTTCTCCAGTGAGCCTACTCGCACAGATACTTTGTAAAGTCAGGGAGGTCGAGGAACAGCTCTCGTATTGCGCCTCTCTGGCCCAATCGGACCTGCTTTCAACTCTCTCCTCGTGATGGCCCCTCCCTGGCACATCCCCTGGAAACAGGGGACAGACACCGTTTGGCACCCACGCCTAGATCTATGCTTCACATACGGTTCATAGATGGAGCACGGAGGACTTAGGTGACTTACCGATTAGGTGGTTAACACTGTCACTCAGGCTCAGCACCCTCTACAAAACATGCCCACGCCTGAAGTGGAGTCTATTCGCTGTGTGGTTACCTTTTTCCCCGAGAAGGAAACCCCGATCATGCCAGATCAGAGTGATGCTATCCTCCTTCAGTTGACTGGAGTCCCCACCGCTCTGAGGGGTTGGCGTTACGATCATCCCCGCTCTAAGGATGCGGCGATGGCGGTGCGCTGGGAAGTATCGTCTCATCATCCAGCTCCCAGAGGCATGAGACATGAATATTAATTTTTCCTATTTCCCTCTCATACCCACTTGGAGATCTCTCTTAGGAGAGGTCTGCTCGATCACTCGACTCAGTATCTTAAGATTTCTGTCCAGGTGGACAGCTCTGCTGGTCGCATTCGCATCGGCCAAATGGGTGGGTATCTGGAGGCATTTTCGGTCAGCGAAATGTGCCAGCGTTTTGGGCCGGCCCACTCTCACGTTTACCTGAGACCCCGGCCACCTAGGTGCCCTAGGTTCCTACAGCATTTCAGCCACGTAGTGAACCTGCAAGCGCTGCCCACGGAGGAGGCAGACCCAGTCCCTTTATTTGCTGCGTCCTTCGCACTTTGCGTATTATACGGACCGTACTCAGCTCTTTTATCTGTTACTGTGATCGGCAGAAGGGAAGTGCCGTATCCAAACAGAGGTTGGAACTTACCCACTGAACAGTGGATGCTATCTCCCTCGCTCATCTGAGCCAGGGCGAGCCGTGTCCCCCAGGAGTGAGAGCGTGCTCCTCGAAGCTCCTTTTGGGCGTTAGCAGGCGGCGCCTCTCTAACAGACACTGTAGAGCTGCGGGCTGGGGGACACCTATTGCGAGATTTATTATTCTTGAGGGGAGCCGATTTCCTCACGCGGTGAATGAGAAATTCGGTTAGGTGTTGTAAAACGCTTGCTGCGCCATTCTCTCTAACACAGAGATACGTGCGCTTTTTCGCTCTGTCAGTAAAGTTCCCCGCTGGCGAACCCTGCAGATATTCCTCCGAGGCCCCCAGCATCTGACTCAGCGGAGGAGTCAGGCGCTGGCCCGTTACGTTGTTGGTATGTCCGCTGGTCAGCCCGCGTTCTGGGTATAGGTGCCCGCCATGTGCGACCCCCACTAGGCGATCCCATATGCTTATACTGCCACGGTGCGGACCCGTGTCTTCCCTCACCGCTAACCATCTTGTATTCATATGCATACTTCCCCTTCTCAGGGCGAGTCCATATGCTCTCTCGCCTCCAGTCTCCCCACTTGGGTAGCAGGTGGCCTCCGCAGCGTCCTCCCTATCGGGACTGCACGCTTTCCCAACGTACTGTCGTATTACATTCCTAGAAATTATTGTAGACGCATTTGCGGCTTCCAAAAAATATATCTAAATCCGTAAATCTTCTGTTGAAGTGGGATAAGTAAGGGCCAGGGAACACGTTGGAAGACCGCGCCTCTGGTGACGCAGGTGCGCTCACGCTCTTTTGCCTGGCAAACCTCTCATCGGGGGCGAAGGTAAGGTTCAATCATTATGGCGTTTTCCAAACATTTCCCCATAGTGGAAGTTTCCACATAGCATTGAAGTAACCCCTTCCGAAGGGGAACGCTCTGGTTACTAAAGTAACCCTCGTTCCCCGAGGGGGGGAACGGAAATGCTATGTTCCTTCGCCATAATGATTGCCCCTTAACTGTTGAGGTGAAAGTCTCTTCCGCTAAAAAAATGATGCTTTGGCTTTGCTCGCACATGTGCTCTTGTAGCAAGTTAATTGCAACGAGCATCAGGTGCGCAAGCTGAAGCTGCCAACTCATTGGCATTTCATTGGCCCGTTTACATACTCTTTCAGATGATTGGCTTTCTGAATGAAATCCCCATAGTGGAAGTTTCCACATAGCATTTCCGTTCCCCCCTCGAGGAACGAGGGTTACTTTAGTAACCAGAGCGTTTTCTAATGTGATTTTTTTTCATTTACTTTATATCAGTTGTTTTCAACTTTTATAAAGACAGTAGAACTTTACCCATGTAACAAATTTCTAACTTGTGAAATTATTTTCTGTCTAGCATAAAAGCATCAGAGAAAATATCAGTGTCATTTAATTGTTACTTAAACCAGTTGCTAACACATAAAAATAAATGCAAATTGTAGTGTGCAAGATTTCTGTAATGTCTAATCGCTAATTTTGACCTTGCTGTTTCTCAAATACATCAAAAATGCATCCATAGGGATAAGGAAAAATGGTTGTACTTAGACAAAGAGAGATAAAAACTCTAGGCATATATTTTTATCTGTCAGAAGGAATGACCCTTTATAAAGATTTCTAAATCAGATAAATATATATTGAGGAGCATCATGAGTCATTTATTAAACATTATAAACGTATTTATATATAAACGTATAAAATTAAGAAGGGACTATGGCTATTAATTTCAGATTTAGTGACTACAGAATTTGTAAATAAATATCTGGTCAATATGCTTTAGAAACATAAGATATGGCATAAAAGTTATTTTATTGACCATTATAATCAGACAAATCAAGGAGGGATGGCATTTCAATAGCTTTAAATTTCAGATTCTAGACACAGTTTTTAAAATTTATCTGCTCAAAATGTTATATAAACGCCCTCTGGTCACAGTTTTTGAGGGGTCACAGATTTTGACACAATACCGGCTATCCCCTCTTGCTAACAATCCCGGCTAACTGTTTACAGCGAGTGTGTTTTTGCGTACAAATCGAAATACAGTTTTATTTTCAATCAGATGGAGTGTCAGACAGGTTATAAAGTAAGCAAATTGTGGATTAATGTTAGTGTTTAACGTTACCGAAGAAGCTAACCGTTTCAAATGATTCAGTTCGATTAAGTGAACTAATTCGATCGATTTACTTATATGAACTGGTTAAAAAGATTCATTTGTGAACGGGCTATCCCCTCTCACGGCTAATTGTTTTACAGCAAATGTATTTTTGCATCTGTTTTGAACGTAAAATAAAAATCAGGGCTGCGTCCGAAACCGCACACTTCCATACTATATAGTACGCTAAAATCAGTATGCGAGCCGAGTAGTATGTCCGAATTCATAGAATTCCAAAATCAGCATGCGAGAAGTACCCGGATGACTTGCTACTTCCGGCGAGATTCTGAAGTGCGCATCCCATGCACGCTGCGCTATCCCATGATGCCCAGCGAGAGAATTCATGAATGGAAGTGAAGCGACGCAACTGACGCAGGTAGGTCACGTGACCATGACAAAATGGTGGATGTAGTACGTCCGAATTCCATTCATACTTCTTACATTCATACTGTATAGAATGTACTTTTCTAACGGCCGAGTAGTATGTTTAAATTCAAATGCAGTACCCACTGAGTAGTAGGCAGTTTTGGACACAGCCCAGGTCTGTTCACTTGAAGTATTTACCGTTTCATGTAAAGCACCAAAGAAAGCAACTGCAGGCAGCCCTCGACTCCTCGCGCCACAAATCACACTGAACATGCATACGTTAGTTTATTACACTGAAGCTATGAAGTTCAATAAAGTCTTCAAAGAAGCTGCTTTACAGCTATTTTTAAAAACGTTAGACTCTAAACTAGGTTTGGAGAATGTAACGTTAACAGTGCTAACGTTAAATCCTAGTTTCTCTGGCCATTCTGCGTCTCTCATTTATAGCGCATGTCGGCTAGCCACAACAAAATGAAACTCAATGACACTTAAATTAACCGGTTAAATTAATTATAACCGCAAATTTCTCATAACATATTCTTAAATACCAAACCCAAAAACTGGTTTAAACTGTTAAATGTTTGACTTTACCTTTATTTTCCCGCTAACCAGCTTGTCTCGTGGCTCCAGTTGATTGTCGTGTGTAAATTGATAAGTGGTTAACGTTAGAACTTGAAAACCCGGTAAGAAAATGTACAAATGTTAGTTAAACGTGAAGCAAATGTAAAAATGCATTGAATATTTGTGGTTTAATTAGTTGTATACCTGTTTGAAAACATGCTCTCTATGTGTTGTCCGCCATTAATCAAAGAGGTAGCAACGTGAAGCGACCGGAAATGAAACTAGTGTCAATTATGTCAACTCGCTGTAATAACAGACTCTGACCACAGAGTTACACTGCAGGTGTTTATGTCATGTAAATCAACACAACAAATAACACTTTTTAACTCCAAAAATTTAACACCTTAAAAACAACTCCAAACAACACTGAAAAATTTGCTGTGTAGCTGTTTTTTTTAAAGAATTTTTGCTTTAAATCTTTTTGATATGCCAAATATAACTGCAATTATAGAATCACACATTTACTCCTAGTACAATAAAATGTTCTAAGTGTGTTTTGTTCTGTATTTGCTGCAGGTGAAGCTCAACGTCTCTCAGAGCTGAGGATTGTGTTGATGGGTAATAGAAAAGCTGGTAAGAGTTCATCAGGAAACAGCATCCTGTGCAGAAAGAAGTTTGACTTGAAGAGCTCTGCTCAGTGTGTGAGAAGACAGGGAGAAGCAGCAGACAAACACATCACTGTCATTGAAGCTCCAGGATGGTGGAAGAATTACACTGTAGAGAGCAGTCCAGAGTTACTGAAAGAGGAGATTTTGCTCAGTGTGTCTCTGTGTCCTCCAGGACCACACGCTCTACTGCTGATCATACGTCTGGACACTGTATTTAAAGGGACTGAGAGAAGAGCAGTGGAGGGTCATCTGGGTCTTCTGGGTGAGAGAGTCTGGAGTCACACTATAGTGCTGTTCACTTGTGGAGACTCTCTGTCAGACACATCTATAGAGCAGCACATTGAGAGAGAAGGCCAGGAGCTCCAGTGGCTGCTGGACAAATGTGGGAACAGATATCATGTTCTCAACAATCACAACAGCAGAGACCACACTCAGATCAAGCAGCTGCTGGAGAAGATTGAGGAGACTGTGGTGCAAAACAATGGCAACCATTTTGAAATAGACAGAGAGATTTTACAGGAGGTGAAGGAGAGAAGAAGAGCAGAGGAAGAGAGAGCAGAAGAACGAATGAAGCAGAGGAAGAAACAGAGAGAAAACATCAGATCACAGATGAGTGAGTACAGTTCTATTGGAGACAGGGCTGTTCTGTGTGTTTGCATTTAGAGGAAAGAGCTTTAAAGAGTTTCTGACCTGATCAACAAATATCAGCTTCCTGTGACTCTTTTAAAGGATTAGTGTAAAAGTAGAAGGTTTCTAGTTTTTTATAGCCCCTGCGCAAAAAAAAACAAACAAACAGATATGTGTTGTATTTTGTGAAGAAAAAAAACAATGTTATGGATGTGGCAGAACTCTTCTAGAGATGTGACGCTTCTGAAATACACAAAATCTTAAAATCAGTCCAACTTTAGCAGGCATGAAATCACACCCCAGATAGCAAAATGACATAATTTCAACCGAAAATCAAAGTTTTTTTTTATATCGATTCAACATCGTTTTGCTCATCGGGGTAATGTTGAAACGACGTCAGGCACTCCATTCAAATCTAACCTGAAATCGACACAATTGGTTACTTACCCAACGTTGAATCGATGTTGATATTCAGTCGATCGAAACGACGTTATAGAATCCACACATTTTCAACATGTAATCAACCTAATTGGTTTGTCCACATAACGTTGAAATGATGTTGATTTATAATCGATTGGAACAACGTAGAATCCACACATTTTCCACATATAATCGACCTAATTAGTTTGTCTATCTAATGTTGAAACAATGTTGATTTTAAGTCGATTGGAACAACATAGAATCCACACATATTCAACATAAAATCTATCTAAATGATTTAACGTTGAAATGAATGCTTAAACAACATTTTCAACATTAAAACAATCCATATGACCTAATCACCATTTTTTTACAAGAATACATAATATAATTTATTCTGTATATATGACAAAACACACCACAATCTGTCATCATTTTTTATTGATACAAATACACAGCTGTGAATATCCGTTAAGAGCATGAATTCATTCAAACCTTCTACACTTAAACAAACAGAGAGAACATTTAAATTACTGACTAAAACAGTCAAAACCATTTACTCAAAAAGTAAAACTGTAGAATATTAAATACATTTGTCTATTTGTGTTCCATTTCAACATGTATTTTTCATTAGAGTAAAAAATGCATTTTATTTCAGATGTGCATAATAACAAAATTAACTATTAGGGTCAAAACACAGGTTTAAATCACAATGTTTAAGCGGTTTAAAGAACAACATTTATTTAATTAATTTAGAAGATACAATCACAGAAACTAAAATTCAGATGCAACCATAGAAAAAATATTCTTGCTGGATTAGCAAGGTCAATAAATAAATAAATAAAAACAAATTATTTTAGGTGGTGTGAAACTATCGGGAAGCCATTCGTCTACAGTGCCACCATTTACTAGAATTCCATCCCGGATTTTCCAGAAATATGAAGTATTAGTGACCCAGATGCTTGTCTGAATATTAGCTTCAAATATTACAACAACCGGTAAGAATTGCAAGCTTGTTTATTAATTACTGTAGGAAAATTCTCTTTCTCGGGTCCCTTTTATCTGTTATTGTGTCACCAGTGAGTGTCTGCATCAGAATCGTCCGAGCGCTCGGAAAGATGAGAAGAAAATCAGCTGAGTGGTTCAGTATGATTTAATTCTAACACAAGGGAGGAAAAACCAACAATATATACACATTGGGGACACGCCTATGGCGGAGCCCTAACACAGGAAGGTATTACCATAAAAAGGGACAAAACAGTGAGACAAAGACCGCTTACATCTGGCAAAATGTGTGTGTGTGTGTGTGTGTGTGTGTGTGTGTGTGTGTGTGTGTGTGTGTGTGTGTGTGTTTGTGTGTGTGTGTGTGTGTTTGTGTGTGTGTGTGTGTGTGTGTGTGTGTGTGTGTGTGTGTGTGTGTGTGCGCTTATCTAGTGTGGTACGTGAGTGTCCTTGGAAGGGTGGCTGGCATACACAGAAGATTGGAATGTTCACATAAAAGAATCAACCTTTCAGAAAAACAGCAGAGAGAACAAGAGAAATAGATCATACTTCAACAAGCATAATAATAAAATCCTTCAATCCCCTCTTTTAGGCTCTAAAAAGCCTAACGCATAGGAATACGCTCATATCCACGACCAGTCATACTCTCAATGGTGGCATTAACACGATTCTTTATACATTGTATAAAGCATGGGCCACAAAGGCAAATCAGCAACATAACAATAATAACAGGGATCATCATTGATACAAAGGGCGTCACCCAGCCAAAAAGATTGTGGAAAATATTCCATCCACCTTTATGATCAGGGCGATAATCAGCTGTCATTACATCCTTTAACTTAGTCAGGGTGCCTAAGGCATTGGTCATAGCATCACTGTTAAGGTCATCTGATATGTAAGTGCAACATGTTGTGTTTAGCAATACACACACACCTCCAGTAGAGGCAGTCAAAAGGTCAAGTGCCATCCTGTTTTGCATTACCATAGTCCTAATGTTAGAGATCTCTTTATTCTGGGCCCTATCTATCACTTGTGACGCATTAAAAAATAAACCCAACCTGTAATCCAAGGTTTCAAGTCTCAGCATAACCTTTCCCACACCCATACTAGGAAACAAAGTCAATGTGACCTTGTTGCTCGTGGACCATAATTTGAACTCTTCAGGAACGTCCTGACCCCGTATTGGGTCATGGGGGGCAAAAGTGGGCACACTTCGTCGTCTCCTTGATCGAGTGCGTGATACAGCGGTCATAATGAACGTGTGGTCAGTAACATGTATGGGGGCACACTGTCCAGTCCAATTAACAGGTAGGGACATGTAGGCTGTTCGTCCACATAGCCACCATCCGCCCTGGACGACATAGGTGCCATTGGAACGTTCAGAGACGTCCACGGGTGCCCCCTCACCACCAACCGCAACCTGTTCACAGTTCAGAGTGCTGCCTATATAGATGGTGCCATTGGTCTGATTATAGCACATAGGATGTTTCAAGGTGTGGTTAAAGAAAACCTTGTGTCCAATTGGTCTTCCTTGTGAGGTATGATTAAATTTTACCCAAAACATTGAATCACAGGTGCCATTTTTAAATCTATCCTATCAATATCAGAATTGTTTACTGTAATTTGGGGGTCCTGATAGCCACATCCAGCAAAGCTTGCATAACACTTGGCCTGAGTTTAATTCATTGGCTTACCATATAGGGTGTTCTGTTTGGCTGAGTGAGGCATTACTGAACAAACATAACAACTCGACACATTGTACGATTTTACCAAAACCTTCACATATTTATACCACAAGTTTACCCCAATAGGGTCATCCCCTGGTTCTTCCTCCCAATCAAAATGTCCATATTCACTCCATCTCTTGTGCTGATGGCGTAAGACAGGTAGCGAAAGCCACACCACCAGGCATAAGGTGATCAGTCCAGTTACTACAGCAGACACACTTTTCCAGGTCATGATGCAAACTGACAGTTTCTATTTGATAACGGTACTGCGTGTTCAGCTCCTCCAATCCGATAGCAACCATACAGTTTGTACTTCAGGTGTTATCCGACATTGGCTGGCCAGCACTGGGTTTAGATGGGGGCGCCCCTCTGTGAAGAAAAGGAAATCTCAAGACAGATTATGACTGTATATACATAGATATGCAAACAAATTTAAACAACAGTTGGGTTTTCTTTCAGTCTGGTTGCGTGAATCCACTGTGGAAAAGAGGAAGTTAAGACAGCAGTTCGAGTAACCGCAACAACTTCAGTGGGTGCACTATATCTGGTATCAGAAAGACCTTGACCCATCTTAACAAATTGCCTAATCAATACTTTGTCCCCAACCTTAAAGGGGTGTGTTTTATCCTCTGGCATTGGTGCTGCGCAGGAATGTAATTTAGCCCAATATTGGCTCAAAACCCCAATCAGTTGATGCGTGTACTCACTAATATGAACATCACATGAGCCATCACCCAGTGCATACCCTCCCTTCCTCCAGGGGGCTGGAAAGGGTCTACCCATTATCTATCTCATAGGGTGACAGCCCCTGGAGTCCCTTATGGGGGGACATTCTCATGTCCGCCAGTACCACAGGGAGTAATGCAGGCCAGTCAGACCGTCCCATGTCCTGCATAGCTTTTCTCAATTTGTCTTTAATTGTTCTGTTAGTTCTTTCTACTACACCTGATGACTGTGGGTGATATGGTATGTGCATGTGCCATGTAATGCCTAATTCTTTAGCAAGGCCTTGAATCACCTTTGCTGTGAAGGCAGTGCCTTTGTCAGAGTCAATGCCACATGGTATACCATATCTAGGAATAATGTCTTTTGTTAGATACAAGATTACAGTTTTTGCATCTTCCTTCGCACAGGGGAACGCTTCTACCCATTTTGAAAACCTATCTACAAACACCAAAAGATATTTATGTGGTCCCCTCTTAGGAAGATGAGTGAAATCTACCTGCCATTGCTGGAATGGGCCCTCTGGCATTTTCAGCTGTTGGTGTTTAGCCTGTGGTTTGGTCACATGGTTTTGAGCACAAATTAAACATCTATAATAATAATAATAATAATAATTCCTTACATTTATATAGCGCTTTTCTAGACACTCAAAGCGCTTTACATATTGGGGGGGAATCTCCTCATCCACCACTAGTGTCCAGCATCCACCTGGATGATGCGACGGCAGCCATTTTGCGCCAGACCGCACACCACACACCAGCTGATTGGTGGAGAGGAGACAGAGTGATGAAGCCAATTATGATATGGGGAGGGTTCGAAGGCCATGATGGACAGAGGCCAGTGGGCAGATTTGGCCAGGATGCCGGGGTTAAACCCCTACTCTTTTTCGAAGGACATCCAGAGAGTCAGGACCTCGGTTTAACGTCTCATCCGAAAGACGGCACTCACTGAACAGTATAGAGTCCCCATCACTATACTGGGGCATTAGGACCCACACAGACCGCAGGTTGGGCGCCCCCTGCTGGCCTCACTAACACCACTTCCGGCAGCAACCTAGCTTTCCCATGTGGTCTCCCATCCAGGTACTGACCGGGCGCAGCCCTGCTTAGCTTCAGTGGGCGACCATGTGAGAGTTGCAGAGAGCTAGCTGCCGGCTAGCTCATCTGTCTAATGTACTGTTAACATGATGTGATAAGTTAAGTATACACAGAAAAGACATCATTGTGTCTAGTACCCCTCTTCGGCCACAATGTGTAACACCGTGAAACTCGCGGACGAGAAAAGGTGCACAAGCAGAAGGAATGCATACACGGCCATTGGCATCTATCAAAATTCCTGAGGAATCAGGAGGGATGATATTGCTGTGATTGCTGCTGTTGTTGCTGATAGTGATTGGGCTGCTGGTATTCACCCTGCACGTTATTAGCCCACTGCTGACTCCTACTCTGATAATTCTGTTTCTTTTTACATTCTTTAACCCAATGTCCTGACTTTATCATTCTCATGGCACAACGCAGGAATTTTCTCGGAAATTTCAGCATCATCATAATCCTTACCCATTTTGGCTTGTAATACAAATCTGTAATCTGCCCCAATTAACTGGCAATGACGCGAACTCCTAATTAACATGTCGACAAAAGCCATGGGGTTGTCAACACCAGGTAGCAAAGAGATCAGATCTTTCAGTGCGCTGGGTGAGGGAGGCACAATGTCAATGCCTCTGGCTTTGGCCACCCAAACTGCAGCTACATTCTTTGGGGGGTCTATTGTAGACCCTTCACCCGGACCTGCATCTTCAGGTCTGTCATAATTATCATCATTGCATTCATTACGTTTCTGTTGCCACTGTTTTGTTGAGGGATAAATGTTAGAAGGTGGAGCAACAGCGCTCACTGGTGCTGGGGAACCGCATGTCTGTTTTTTAGCTGGTGCCTTGCTGGGGCCCAGTTCAGCAGGGGCAGAAGGGGCAGCATAGGGGGGCGGAAAACTGTAACAGTTACTACCCGCGCCCCTTTCACGGCCCTTCGGGGGTTTTGGAACCGTCTTTAACACAGCTTTAGGAACATAGATATTCTTTTTATCGTTCCAAATCGAACTCATCTTATACCATGTGTCATAGGCCTCCTTCATATATTTTATATCCTATTCAGAATCTCCCATATCACCATAAGTCATGTTGTAGGCAGATTTTAAGTAACTGGAGTCGAATGTCCCTTCTCGTGGGTAATCTCGCCACTGGGATTGACCCTCAGTCCATCCTGCTAAATTTGAGATATATGGTTCAGTGTAAAATCCCCACCCACATTTATTCATCCAGTCCACAGGGGTATCACTGGGCTCAGGCTTTGGATAAGTTTGACCCATGATGAGAAAACCCACTGATGACAATTTGTTATTATGCCCTAATCTATTTTCTGAAGCGCTTCATCACACACGCCGGTGTGATCTTCCACACAATGTGTAACCCCAAAGTTAATTGAGAATTAGGCACAACTATGCAGGATAACCCAACATCACATATGTGATCTTCCACATAATGTGTAACACCAAAGTTAATTGAGAGTTAGGCACAACTATGCAGGATAACCTAACATCACATACGCCGATGTGATCTTCCACATAATGTGTAACCCCAAAGTTAATTGAGAGTTAGGCACAACTATGCAGGTTAACCCCCTAGTCTACAAAATTCTACAGATAAAACAGGATATATCTAATCAGGTAATGTGAATAGAAATTCTCTTACCTGACCAGATATATCCCGGACGAGCCCCCAAACTGTAAGAAATTCTCTTTATCGGGTCCCTTTTATCTGTTATTGTGTCACCAGTGAGTGTCTGCATCAGAATCGTCCGAGCGCTCGGAAAGATGAGAAGAAAATCAGCTGAGTGGTTCAGTATGATTTAATTCTAACACAAGGGAGGAAAAACCAACAATATATACACATTGGGGACACGCCTATGGCGGAGCCCTAACACAGGAAGGTATTACCATAAAAAGGGACAAAACAGTGAGACAAAGACCGCTTACATCTGGCAAAATGTGTGTGTGTGTGTGTGTGTGTGTGTGTGTGTGTGTGTGTGTGTGTGTGTGTGTGTGTGTGTGTGTGTGTGTGTGTGTGTGTGTGCGCTTATCTAGTGTGGTACGTGAGTGTCCTTGGAAGGGTGGCTGGCATACACAGAAGATTGGAATGTTCACATAAAAGAATCAACCTTTCAGAAAAACAGCAGAGAGAACAAGAGAAATAGATCATACTTCAACAAGCATAATAATAAAATCCTTCAATTACAATTATTTTTTTTTCAAAATATCATTGTTTAATGACTAAATGCAATGAATAAAATACAGCGCTGCGACCAAAGAATGTAACGTATACTGAATAATCATATGCAATGCACATGATCCTATTATAACGATCACTGCGAACAATAAGCTAAGCGTTCGTTTTATATACAAACTGTAAATATAAAAACATTAAAATAATTTAAAGCAATGAAAATCTATATGTAAAAAAAACAAAACTACTTTAAACTGCGTCTCGTCAGAGCTGAGCATATGTTTTATTTCAGTAGAAAACGGTCCTCTTCATAATATTTCTATTTATTTCTTTTTATTAATATGGTATGAATTTAAAAAATACGGACTTTCCTTTACGTCTCCTATTCAGTTTTTTTTACTTCCTGCTCTCCATCTTAATTTCAATTTTAAATTCCACACCAGGCCAGTAAAAAAATCCTTAGTGTTGAGCCCTGTTGAGTAATTCTCCTTCTCATTAAAACTCAAATGTGCATTGTGTTGTGACAATTACTTAAGATTTTTGTAACAGTAAAGATGTATTTAATACAACCATAAAAACGCTAAAAGATTGTCAGTACACTGTACTATAGGCACAACCAGTCGTTTGGTGTGTTTGTGTGAGAGAGGAAAAAAAACATTTGCAACTTGTTTAAAAAAAAAAAAAAACTTTCTCAGACTTCAAATATACTGGTCACTAACAGAAACTTCAGTCATGGGTGCTGTTGTTTTGCTCCAGTAATACCTTCAGAGAACATAATAGTCAGTGATCCATACATAGACAGAGAGATTAGTGTGGTGTAGGCAGAACTGGAATAGACGTCTGTCCAGGCACAGGTTACAGATCTTGATGTCTTCAACTGGAGATTTCAGAGAAACTGCCATTAAAAAAAATTGTAAGAAAAAAAAAACATGTTACTCAGTAGGGAAATCTTACCAGGTACAGTATCTACTATTACAAAGTACAATTCCAAGGTAAATTTTCAGTTCAACCCACAGTATCGGTACCATAAAATTGCCACAATTTTTGACTCCTCACACAGAATATTAAGTTAACATGGTATTTTGTAAGAAATTAAATGATCTTGGATTTTATTTTCTTGTGAAATTCTAAAAAGCCTAATGATATAAAATATTTTTAAAAATAAATGAGTTTGCAAACATTTGTTTAGATACTTGTACAAGTAAACTGCAGTAACCTCAAGAGAAAAGCATGTAGACAAAATAAATTTTAATAAACAGGAAAATAAAAAAAATGCACACCAGAACATAGCACTACAATCAGAAAAAAAAACAGACAAGCATGGTTTGTGAACAAAGGAAATCAGGAACAGAACCAACGAAACCACAAAGAACTAACGTAACAGATTAAGTGGGCAACTTACGAAATGGCAAAGCTTTTCCCATTCAATGCGGTGGACCGTCTCTGGCGAGGAGTTCATCACTAAATGTAGAAAAAAATAGAGCAACAAAACAGTAAACTGCAGTGATTCACTTATTCACTAGCGTAATAACGTGTTAAAAAAATCTCGTTTAACGTTAGCTCAATGATACGTAATGTTATTTGCGAACCGTTTCTCATAACTTAGCCTATACGTTAGCTAGAGCAACATTAACTTATATATGTTTTTTATGCTCATTCCAAATCGATTTGACAGATCATCTTATATTTTTACACAGGTTAAAAAGCATTGAAGTCATAAAGTGAAGTTAATCGTGTTGAAATCGAAAATTAAATAACCAAAACAGCTTTTCATTTACGTTAACGTTACCTTTATAGATTAGCTGCAGTTATTGGCCTGGATACGCACAGGGCGACATGTAGGCTTACTAAACGTATAGGAAGTGGTAAAGTGTTAATTTACACATCTAAAAAGTTACATTTTAACATAAATTCTTGGGAAAACGATAAATAAAACATGTGAAACGTCAAATACAACGTGCTTACCTTCAGATTACAGTTCCGTCCGCTGCCTTCTGTTTGTTAGTTGATTCAAATGATGAGCAGCACGTGCGCCTCACGCTGACTCGCGCAGAAGAACCGACTCCGAGTCCACCAATCAAGTTTCAACATCGAACCAATGTTATGATTTCGACCAGATGCGTCGGGTAGCCTATATGTTGAAGAGTCAACTTCATTTCGACATTGAATCAATGTTTTATTCTCGATGTAATAACCTTCCGATGTACCGACCAAATAAAGAACGTTGATTCAATGTCGAAATTTGATCGACGACTGATACTGACGCTTATAACCAATAATCGACATTGATTCAATGTCGGCTTGCTATCTGGGACCTAATGCCAGTCTTGACCTTTAACAAAAATATGAAATGATTCTGAAGAGTTTTAAATGAATGCTGAAATAGTTGTTCAACAGTAAGGAAAACCATTGCTAGAAACTGTGCATAAAAGCTCAAAACTTGTTTATTATTATTTTTTTAAATCTCTGTTACTGCTTTTGCTCTTTATACATGTCATGGCAAAGTTAAAATCCCATCACTGAATAAGAGACAAACATGTCCACTTATATTTAAAGAGGATTTTACTCTCTTGCAAGAGAAGGTGGCAGACATACAGAAACACAAGTCAGTGCAGAGTGTGACAAGGAACAGAGGAATATGATTTTTCTTGCTAAGATTTATTGTTTCTACACAATACCAGATTTGTCCATAAAAGAGTTCACAAACAGCACAATAAAATAATCCTAAAAGCCAAAATTTATTAATTTGTGTTTAACAAGAACTGAATTATTACAAATTGAATATGCTTTCATTAATATACTGGAACAAATTGCTGTTTTTTAAAAGAAATTTTGCTTTAAACATTTTTGATATGCCAGATGTTCCCGCAATTACAGAATCACACATTTACTCATTGTACAATATAATTTTATGAGTGTGTTTTGTTCTGTATTTGCTGCAGGTGAAGCTCAACGTCTCTCAGAGCTGAGGATTGTGTTGATGGGGTCTAGAGATGCTGGTAAGAGTTCATCAGGAAACAGCATCCTGTGCAGAGAAGAGTTTGACTTGAAGAGCTCTGCTCAGTGTGTGAGGAGACATGGAGAAGCAGCAGACAAACACATCACTGTCATTGAAGCTCCAGGATGGTGGAAGAATTACACTGTAGAGAGCAGTCCAGAGTTACTGAAAGAGGAGATTTTGCTCAGTGTGTCTCTGTGTCCTCCAGGACCACACACTCTACTGCTGATCATACGTCTGGACACTGCATTTAAAGAGACTGAGAGAGAAGCAGTTCAGAGTCATCTGGGTCTTCTGGGTGAGAGAGTCTGGAGTCACACTATAGTGCTGTTCACTTGTGGAGACTCTCTGTCAGACACATCTATAGAGCAGCACATTGAGAGTGAAGGCCAGGAGCTCCAGTGGCTGCTGGACAGATGTGGGAACAGATATCATGTTCTCAACAATCACAACAGCAGAGACCACACTCAGATCAAGCAGCTGCTGGAGAAGATTGAGGAGACTGTGGCGCAAAACAACGGCGGCCATTTTGAAATAGACAGAGAGATTTTACAGGAGGTGAAGGAGAAAAGAACAGCAGAGGAAGAGAGAGCAGAAGAACGAGTGAAGAGGATGAAGAAACAGAGAGAAATCATCAGATCACAGATGAGTGAGTACAGTTCTAGTGGAGACAGGGCTGTTCTGTGTGTTTGCATGTAGAGGAAAGCGCTTTAAAGAGTTTCTGACCTGATCAACAAATATCAGCTTCCTGTGACTCTTGTGAAGGATTAGTGTGAACATAACAGGTTATGCTTACATTGATAATGCATTTTCTTTTTTCATATAATTATATTTTTAGGGGTTTTCAGCTTGATTTGATAGGACAGTGGAGTTGAGACAGCAATACATGGGGAGCAGAGAGCCGGGATTTGAACTCGGGTCACCGTGAGCACCTCAGTGCTATATGTCAGCACATTTTACCTTTAGGCTCTTGGCGCCGACTTGTTTATGCATTTTCAAAGTGTTTTAGGCCTCCACAACAAAGACTAACAGATATGTGATATAGATGTGACAGAAATTATTGTTATTGAAAAACTGTTATGGATGTGCAGAACTCTACTATAAATGTGAAACATAAAATCTTAAAATCAAACAACTGCAGCACTTTTGCTGACCAATAAAATGACACCTGATGCCAGTTTTGACCCATAAATCTGAAATGACTCTGAAGATTTGTTAAAGGACTGCCAAAATATGTTCATGGAAACGAAAACCATTGCTAGAAACTGTCTATTAAAAGCTCTGAACAAATGTAATATTAACTCTTTTAGTCACTGTATAAATATCATGAATTATAAAATAAACTGTGAATATTTCAGATTTACCTTTAACAATAACCCTGGCTGAAAATGCAGTTTTGTGAGAATTATTCAGTCCAGATCTTGATCAATGTTCATAACTGAAGCAGGTTTTATATTCTAGTCTTTATATTTTATTTTAGGCTCTTTAGCAGAAACTGAAATAATATTTTATTACGTCAGAATAAAGGACAATATATAAGTGTTATGGTTAGGAATTATTTCTCTCAAAGTATTTAATGTGAATATCTGATCTGTCTGCTAAAATACTTCTGTAACTTTACAATTAATAATATCAGTGTTTAGTGTTTTATGTGATGATAGTTGGGGCGCTAGTGCATTTATTACTTCTAGCAGATATCAGCCCTAAAGGGTAAAGTCTAGATCGGATATGCGGCCGGCTGGAAGTGCGATATGCACATTAATAAAGCAGCATTTTTTTATGACACTGTATAACAATAATTAATATTTTCACAGTACTGTAACGGTTGGGTTTAGGGTTGGGGTGGGGTAGACGTTAATAAAATACAATAAATCAGAAATTTCATAAATAACATAAATAATTCTCGTTAACTTCCGGCCGCAAACATATCCGATCTAGCAACAACCTCGCTAAAGGGAGAAAATAATAATACTGTAGTAGGCCCATTTACAGATGAACAACTGACCTCTGCTCTGAAGAGATGGGAAAATGAGCAAAATGTAGTTTTTTTTTTCTTCTTAAAGTCTTCTTCTCTCCATCCTCCATGTCTGTTTAACTGCTAATCAATCTATACCCAGTCAAGATTAAGATTTAGATCACTGGTTAAATTATTTTTTTTTTTTCATTTATTTAAATTAAATGCTGAAATCAGAAATGATAACAACATTAGTATAGTGTTATTATCAACAATATAAAATGAATAATGATAATTTAAATAATTCATTCATTTTCTTGTCGGCTTAGTCCCTTTATTAATCCGGGGTCGCCACAGCGGAATGAACCGCCAACTTATCCAGCACGATTTTACGCAGCGGATGCCCTTCCAGCCGCAAACCCATCTCTGGGAACATCCACACTCTCATTCACACTCATACACTACGGACAATTTAGCCTACCCAATTCACCTGTACTGCATGTCT